>VMDR010001023.1:38496-154243 GCA_007922815.1 Macrotus californicus
TTCACATTACATTTGCTAATGTAATTTGCCACATTACAAGTTAAATATATATGTATATATATATTTATTAAGATGTATAAATGACAAAAACAATTTAATAAAATTCAACACATGTTCCCAATGAAATGACAAAAAAAAAATTAATAAAATTCAACACATATTCCCAATGAAATGACAAAAAAATTTAATAAAATTCAACACATATTCCCAATGAAACTTTTAACACACTTGGAATAAGAGGATTTTTTTTAACTTAATAAAGATTATCTGCCAGATACCTACTACTAACATCACACTTAATGATAAAAACTTAATTTTTGACTTAGCAAAGATCTGACGAAGTCAAAAATAAGATAGACATGCCCACCAGCAGCCCTGCTGTTTGACGTGATACTGGAGGCCCTGGCCAGTGCACTAAGAGCAGAAAACAGATAACATAAGCATTAGGGGAAGAGATAAGATGTCATAATTAAGACAATATATTCGTCAACTTAGAAAATCCCAAGGAATCGATTAATATTAGAACTAATTGGAATCATGAGGCCCAAAGGAGACTTCAGGAGGTGGCCATATTTAAGGCCCACAAATCCGCGGGAAAGGTAAGTCGAAATTTCAAAGGGAAGGGCTGCATTCCCAGGAGCACACCCAACTGTCGGATTCCTGAGTATAAATTTACCTGGAAATGTGCAAGACGAAACGGTCTGCTGGGTGAGAGGAAAATGAGAAACACAAAAGCCATTCCAAAGCTCAAGTGGATGCTTGATCTTCCTGAGCGATTGGCACAAACACGAGTATATCTGGGTTCCCACCTCCAGAAGTCACACCAGTCATTGCAATTTCACAATCAGGTTGACGTGAGCTAGTAGCTGAACAGCAAAAGCGGGGAAGGCAATGAAACAGCCCCCCACTTCTCTTCTCCCCGCTGACCTCCCAACCCCTGTCTTTGTCCTGAGGCCCACCAACATCACAGCTCTGCTCTCCCCTGCCCAAAATCACTCAGGAAGGCAACACAGAATTGGGAAACTTTATCACTCAAAGAAATGTTTGCAGAAGACAAAAAGGGTGGCCCTGAAGCAGAGAGTGAGTGATGCGAGGGAATTATTAAACAAAGGCTCTCAGGTGGGTCAGGGAGCAGACACCTGAGGGGGGAGCCTCGCCAGCCTCCGCACTGCCCTCCCTCCATGACAATAGGGTTGTTGGCAAACTGCCCCCTTACTGATCAAGTCTGCCTTTGCATTTCATGAAAAGGTAACCTGATTTCCCCACCAGAAGAATGTATTTGATCATTAAAAACTCTGAAAGCCCCTGTGGAATGAAGAGAATGAGAATAGAAACGTGGAAATACCGTGACGGATGGCGGCAGACCAGCCCCGTAAAGCGCGCCTGCGGGGAAAGGCGTTGATGTAATTGATGAAAACTTCAGACACTTTCAAACTTTGCGGCAGCACAGGTCAGAGGCTAGTGCTATCTCTGGGCTTCTAAAGGGGCAATTTAAAGCCCCTTAAGGGGCCGGTGAAAGCACATTTCAGAGTTTCATTAAAGCTCTGTGTGTTCTGTGACTCCTACTGATTGATGACTCGGCCAGTTGGACGTCGTGACGTCTGAAATATAAGAGAGTGAGTCCAACTCAGGTACAGATCCTGGAGACGAACGGCCGAAGGATACCAAGCTTATTAACGATGGCTGAAAAACAGCTTTAATTTAGGAAGTAAAAATGGCACTGATGTCCACGACCCCTGGAAGGAGAGCATGAAGGAGTCTGGTACAGAGATAGGTTAGAGGAACGGTTGAGCAGAGCCTCTGGCTCCAAAGCAGAGCACGCTGCACAGTGATGCCGGAAAGGTGGATCCCATTCTCCATACCTGGGCAGGGAACACTGGCTCCACCAACAATTCACCAGTTATCATCTCAACATGCTGCCCTGTGCACCTACTATGTGCCAGGGAGTGTGCTGAGAACTGAGGCTACAGATGTGGTCCAACCCTTCCAGGCTTAGAGCAAACTTTCTATAGAAGGCTGGAGACTAAGTAATTCAGACTTTCTAGATCATATGGGCACAACTACTCTATAGCCCCCAAAGGGCTTTGTGTAAATGAAGATAATATGTAAATGAAAGGCGTGGCTCTGTTCCAGGAAAACTTCATTTACAAAAAGCAAGTGGTGGCTGGAATTGACCTGTAGGCAGTAGTTTGCCAACCCCAGGTCTAGAAGGACATTTAATAAACACATAGTTAAAACTGCAATAATCAGAGCCTGCTATGTGCCAAGTACAGTTGGACATGCTTTATATTGGGCTGGCCAAAAAGGCCATTTAGTTTTTTCCGTACGATGGCTCTAGTAGTGCTTGGTTATCTTTACCTGCATTTGAAACAGTTTTGTTAGATTGTACTGTGACAGCTGTCGTATCAGCATGCATTTTTTTTTTTAAAGCTTATCAAAACTGGTCAATTTTTGCGCAGCCATTTTAATATTGAAGATGGAAGAAAATACACAACACTTTTGGCATATTGTTTTATGATTTCAAGCAAGGTAAAAACGCAACTGAAACACACATACACAGAAGATGTGTGCAGTGCATGGAGAAGGTGCTGTGACTGATCGAATGTGTCAGAAGTGGTTTGTGAAGTTTCTTGGTCCTATTGACATTTGGCCAAATCATTCTCCGCTGTGGGGCTGACTTATGCACTGGAAGATGTTTAGCAGCGCCCCGACCTCTACCCACTAGAAATCAATAGTGGGAGAGAGCCATGTACTCAAGATATCCAAATCAACAAAGTTATTGGTGAAAATGAAAAACATGTCTTTTATTTTATGGAAAAAAAATTAAATGGACTTTTTGGCCAACCTAATAGGTATGTCTTCATGTAACCCTCACAGCAACCCTCTGAGGCAGTGTTACCATGTACATCTTACATGGTCTAAGATCAAGGCCTAGAAATGTCAGTAACTCAGCCAAGGTCACACAAGTAGCAAGTCAGATGAGGTAGGGTTTGAACCCTGCAGTCTAGGGCCTATATATGTAAGAACTTCTCTGTGCCAGCTCTTCAAAAAGATTATAAGAAGGAAGTTGATTAAGATGTTAGAAAGAAAAAGAATGAGACGACGTGGACAGGTAAGCCTACGTTAGTTAGGTGGGCTACTCAGAGAATGCTGGAGCCTGAAGCCCAGGAGGGAGCCATCCAGAACAACAGCAGTGGGGAAGAGAGAACGTTCTGGGCTATACTAGATTTTCATTGCTCCCGTTCAAATCACCAACAGCCCTCGCAGCTCAAACCACAGAGGTGTATCACCCATGGTTCTGTAGGTCAGAATCCAGGGGTGATCTGCCAGTTTCTCTGCTCCAGGTGTTACAATGCCAAAATCCAGGTGTCGGCTGACCAGACTTTACCTGAAGCCTCTGGGGAAGATCAGCCTCTGAGCTCATTCAGGTTGTTGGTGGAACTTACAGGCTTGTAGTTGGAAGGTGGAGTCCCCGTCTCCTTGGGTCACCAGCCAGAAGCCACTGTTCCCCCTCCATCTCACACTTGGGATCTCCCTGACTTCTACTGTATCCCTCCCGCCTCTGGCTAGAGAAAGTCCTCTGTATAGGGGCTCACATTGCTAAACAGGACCCACCTAGATGAGAGAGGCTACTCTTCCTATTAAAGGCCTGTGGCATTAAAGGCACCTGGAGAGTCTCCTTTGCTGTGCAGCCAAACAGGTGGCAGGGGACAGTTTGTGGGGACTAGCCATGGACATCTCTGGAGGCCCCTCTGCCTACCACACGGGCAAGGTGGGAGTGACTACACCGCAGAAATCAGCAAACGACTCAAATGAGGGCTTCCCATCCCCCTTCGACGGAGTGTGTGTGTCAACATTCAGGAGCACACCACCGGTCTACCCACCCCCAGTGGGCACGCTTCGGCAGAGTTGTCCAGCAAGAGGTACCACATCCTCCGCATAGGAGATGTAGCTCCTGCGAACAGCGACCGGCTCAGTAAAGGTCAAAGGGCACACAAAGGGCCAATCAGAGGTCTTTGGAGAGGAGATCAATGTGGATACTGGCAGCAAAAGGGTCTTTCTTCTTTGACATTGCAAGTTGGAGGTGCATGTAAGTCTAGAGTTGTTGGGGATTTTCACGTGGAGGGAGTCTTAGGTTATCCAAAGTGGGTTCCTGGGGCTCGCAATCAAGGAATGGAAGGAAAATACAGAGAAGTGCCAGGCACTTCCTACACACACTGCCGGGTATCACAGGCCACCAGGTACACAGCAGCCCAGGCAGTCACTGCATCCAAGCCAATATAGCCCACTCTTCATTGCCCAGAGTTGACAGAGTGGCTCTCAGATGACATGCACTGCACCAGGCCCTGCGGGAAAACAAGGTCCTTGACCTGAACCAGTTCCAGCCTCGAAAGAAATCAGGGTTTACACCCAATGAACAGAGATGCAAGGCAGGAAGCAGACTGGGCAGCAGACAGTGGTTAACGAAGGTGCCGTCACTCTGCTCCTCTCAGAGCAAGGAAGAGTCAACCCTGCAGGAAACATGGGGAACCGGTGTCAAACAGACAGCAGAGGTACCCCACCCAAGGAGCTAAGGAGCTAAGGAGCTGGGGCACTAATACATGAAAGCCCATCAGTCACTGCGAGGGCTGCTTCCCAGGGCACCACCGGTTCCCACCTGCTCTGTGGCTAACAAAGCAGGCTCAGGGCAAAAGAAATCCAGGAGCTGGCGGTGAGAAGTCAGGTCTTGTGCACTCACGTGGCAAGCCTGGGGGACAGAGGTGGGGCACCTACAGCTTCTGCTAAGCCCAGTGCTCAGAAGGGTAGAGGACCACGCGGGAGCAACAGCTACAGGTAGTTCTCTCTGGGGTGGAATTCTGAAAGGGAGGGCGGCTGCTCCTTTTCCCATAGGCCTTGTTGGTGATTTTCAAAAAAAGTATGTCCATTGATTTAACTTTTTTTAATTTGTAAAGAAAAACAAGGGGTCCACTGCCCCTCACTGGGCGACTGAGGACTTCCTAGACTGTGATACATGCAGGCAGGTGGCTGCCAAGTAGATGGCTGGAGCAAAGGGTGACGATATGTTACTAGCAGTTCCATATTTATTTTAATGTGTGCCAGGAAAAAACACAGCTGCCACATAAAATCCATGATTTCACAGCTGTCTTTGCTTGGGACGGGGCTAATTTTTTAAAGTAAATGATAGTACAGGTAGTAGAAATACAACAAACATTGTGGATGCGGCGTTCAGTGACCACAGCCAAGGAAGCCGTCGCCTTGGCTACTGGCTCTGGCAGGACTATTATTTTTAGATGCGGCACATTACATGGAAACTTGAAGGGGACAGGCATTTTCATCTCAAACACAATGGAAGGTGGGTGGGCATTTAACTGAGGACAGAGGGGGCGTCTGGCTTCTCCAGTAGCTTTGACACCCAGCCCCACCCACTCTGGTCACTCTTCTCCTCCCGGACTCCAAACACCTAAACTAGGAAGACAAGTGGACCAGGGTCACGGCGTGAGAAGAGGTGGCTGTGCAAGGAGAGGACCACCCTTCTGGGACCTGGCTACGCCCCTCAAGCCCTGCAAGGGAGTGATATCCTGGAGTAAAAGGAGTGTGGACTTGGGAACCAGAAAGGCTGGGCTCAGATGGACAGCAGACCTTGCAGAGGCTTGGATAGGTCACTGTCTCCCTTCAAGCTTCCATTTCCACACCAACAAAAGTGAAGTACATTTGATGGGGTGTGAGGAGAATGCACTTCACCTCTATGGTCTTCCCCCCAAAACTCATAGCCCCTGTCTAATCACAACAAAAACACCGGACAGTTAATGTCCCTAATTAAGGGACACTCTACTGCTCAAAACTGTCCAGGTCATCAAAAACAAGGAACATCTGAGAAACTGTCACAGTCAAGAGGAGCCCAAGGGAACATGAGAGCTAAATGTCAGGCTGTGTCTGGATGAGGCCCTGGAACAGAAGAAGGACATTAGGTAAAAAACTAAGGCAATCTGAATAAAGCCTAGACGTCGGTTAAAAATGGTGTATCGCTATCGATTCATCTGTTGTGACAAATGTACCACACTCAAGTAAGAGGTCAACGAAAGGAGACACTGGGCCTGAGTACACAGGAATTCTCTGTACTACCTTGGAAATGTTTCCATAAAACTAAAACGGCTCTAAAATTAAGAGTTTATCTTAAAAATGGAGCACACCTCCTCCACAGAGCTGCTAGAA
The DNA here is from genome assembly GCA_007922815.1 of Macrotus californicus. Classification (NCBI taxonomy): domain Eukaryota; kingdom Metazoa; phylum Chordata; class Mammalia; order Chiroptera; family Phyllostomidae; genus Macrotus; species Macrotus californicus. The sequence goes on from VMDR010001023.1 coordinate 44,710, forward strand.
GGCTGAAAGAGATGTTGTATGGGGAACAAGCGGCATACAGAAGGTGCTCAATAAACGGCAGGCTCTTCAAGAAGCCAGTAAGAAACCTCCTAGACTGTCCCTGAAGTTTCCGAGACCAAATCCTCGCTGAATGGGTGCTCAGTCTTCCCACTTTACCCTCCTCTATTCACACGTATTTATCCCGTATGCTTCTGCTTTCCTACCACATTCAGTATTGAACCAGTTGCAGACGCCAGCACCTGTTTTTAAGTTTGTTCCCACAAGCCTCCCATAATCCTAAAGCATAACGTAACTGAAAACAGAAACAAATGCTGGGTTCCTTTTACCTGATGAAAGCACAGATTCCGGGGTGTGATGCTATAGGTCGTCCCACAGCCCAGTGCCCAGACTGCCTCGGTCTTACTCAGTGACACCGGGGCAGCACTCAGACACAGGACGGAGCCCCACGAACACCCCAGGCCAGCGAGATGCTGGATGAAGGCCACACGGGACTCACCAGCAAGGGTGAGCTTCATGTCACGAGGAGCAGTCAGTGCCCGAGGCGGCCTGTGTTGGGCCTGCTAGGACAGGCCACCTGCTAAGAAATGAAATCTGTCTTCACACCGAGCCACCGCCAGGCGGGGAAGGAGAAGAGCCCCCCGCCCACTGAGACAGTAAGGAAGGCTGTTCGGGTGTTTCTGCGGCAGGAAGACGGCCGTGGGCTGTCGGCGGGAAGCATGGATTTGAGGCCGTGGGGCTCTCGACGGACTGAGCAGACCGCAGCGAGCCCAGAGCCCCAGGAGAAGGGGAGAAATCATCGGGCGATTTCATAAATGATGTCTTACGACAGCCTCAGAGAGTCGCCTTGACAGTGGAGATTTGTTGCTTGCTTTTCATAAAAGCTTTTTCCCCCAAACATGCCTGGATCTGTCTTATGGCCTCTAAAATGGTGACGTCCTCAGCCTTTTCTCTTATTGCCTGAGGACCACAGGGGCCTCCCCCCTTGCCAAGGGAAAGGTCCGCCCGCCCACCCCCCCACCCCCCCCGACCGTGCCTGCCTGCCTGCCTGCATGCTGAGATGGACTGGAGTTGCCATGCCCGGGGTCCGGGTGGCTCGGCCATGGGCCGAACTCCAGCTCTGGCACCGGGGCCCTGGGGATGTGGAGAGGAGAGGGAACAGGCGCAAAGGAGGCAGGGCAGACCCCCAACCAGAGGGCTCTGTGCTACAGTTAGAGAGCAGACAGTCTGGGAACTCAGGAGAGCCGGGGGCTCCAGACCTTGGCTTCAAACCACGTTGCGTGTCCTAGGCTCCTGCCGCGAGGTGAGCAGGCCAGGACGATAATAAGAAGCTTCCACAGGCAGCCTGCGGTGTTGCTCAGAACAGTCTGGCACTTCGCTGGCCACTTCCCAGCAGGGAGAGCCCCAGACCAGGACTCGCGCTTGGTAGCAGAAGCCTGGCATTAAAGGGGCAGAGGCCTTAAATCACAGGAGAAACGATGGGTGTAAAGACTTTAACTCTTTCAAGGTCTTTATTTAAATATATATAATAAAATCAGAATACAAGCTGAAGATATCTGTAACTTATTTCACTGACAAGGATCAATATCACTTGTCACACGTAAGAATAAAGGATTCTTTAGGGGAAAAAAGGCAAGGCGGAATTGCCAAAAAATACATGAAATGCTGATCAACCCCACTAATAAGGAGAGATCAGCAAATGGCACCCAGGAGGTGTGGGGTGGGTATGAAGAGGTGCTGGCTGTGCCCCAGGAGGGATAACAGACTGAGCAGGAGAAGGCCCCACCTGAGGTTGTGATTACCCTGGAGAGGTGGGGAGGGGCGGCCTGCCCCACTGCCCTCCAGATGCACCTCCAGAAACACAAGGAGGTTTTTCTCTCTTTAAAAGAAAGAAAGCATTTTAAACATCTGAAGCCACCATGGTAAATTAAACTGGAGAAAGTGGTGTGGTGGGCACATGCATGTTATTTTCTGATTTCTTTCTGCATGATGGAAATATTTCACAATTTTTATAAAGCTTGCGAATGATGAAAAACAAATGGAACAATGACATTAGAAACAAGGATAGGGTCAGAGGAGGACTCCCAAGATGCAGAAGCAATTCCCTTGAAACACAGATCTGGGGCAGGGAGGACGACCAGAATCCCCTCCCCCACTCCAAAAACCACGAGCCTCTCAGGGTTATTCATGACCTGCTGGGTCTGCCGCAGTGACTCAGGGGGGCCCACCCAGCCCACAGTCCAACCACTGTCTGACTGATAACAGGCTATCAAGACCAAAGTTTTAATTCTTGATATTAAGAAAGCGCTGATGTTATTAACCAAGCCCTAATGTGAAAAAGAATCTTCATTACTCATTATAAATGTGAACACTGAGAAAGGGCATGACCTAAGTTCTTATTCCCTATTACAGACTGTCTTGCAGTAACAGGACTTCCATTTCCATTTGCTGAGGTTTGAGTTTGTCTTCATTTCTGATATCTAAAAAAAAAAAAAATTCACTTTAAAAGAAAATCAGTTCAGGTTGGGTCAAAGATAATTACATTACCTTCCGATATGTCATGGATCCATGCTTTTGTATTCTGTGAAATATTTGATCACAGCAACTTGTGTTTCTTTGTGATAGCAATTAAGTTCAAGTAGAAAGAACCTATAATTGCGGGCTTGAAATGAACTTAAATGGGTGAAAATATTTATTTTTCCTTTGCTCTTTGTGTGGACTCACGTAATGAATTAAATGCGGGGCTCTCTTTCTTGATTATTGCTTTAGAAAGAAATTGTCATGCCTCATTACTCATTTTCAAAAAGAGATGATAGCATACTTTGTTATAGGATTTTTATGTATTGCTAATGTCTAGGAAACTCAGCAGATTAATTCTTTCTATGTAAAATGAAACTGATTGAGTGAATTGGATATCTATAAAAGCCCATCTAGTGTGGCCTGAAAAGTTTATAGAAGAAGGTACACAAGGACCCAGTGGGAAAAATATAAATCGAACACCAGGCACATAAAATTATACCCAGAAGTTTAAGATTGATCTGAGAATCACTGATTGAATAGGCAATTTTTAAATACTAAGTAGTATAAATTATTGTGGTTTATAGGGAATGGAAGACATGAAAAATAACTCTGAAATGTACTCTGAGATTTATAAGAAATGCCCAAATTGAAGAAGCTAAATTATTTATAGTCATTTCAAAGCCAGGTATAAGTAAAGTCTCAAGTGCAATTTTGAAGAGTCTCTCATAAAATATAGCATCAGTGGTCACAGAACCAGATCTAAACCTCAGGAAACTGTAGTAGAAGAACAATGAACTTGAAGGCAAGAGAAATTGGTTCCAGCATCTCCTCAGTGTAGAAGCTAGAGGCTCCCACAGTTTTTCTCTACCCCACAGGCTCTTTCTGGCTCCTCCTCCTTGGAAGGAGCCCATTCCATGGGGTTCAAGTAAGGTGAACTGTCACTTATGTACATGAGATGCTGGGTATCTCATGTTTGGCCCCCAAAATCAGTCTAACCTCCCTTCTCCATGCATCTCAAGGCCTTGGGAGACCCACCAGTTTTGGCCTGTGTTAACAGCACCCTGGTGCTCTGGCTTCCAGTTGACCTGCCCCCATAAGAGTCACGAGTAGGAGGAAAAAGAAGAAAAGTGAGGTCAGGGATCTGATTCCCCAGTTCCTTTCCCATCAGGTGTCAGAGCGAAAGGCCACAGCTCCTGTCCAAAAACACTCCCAGGTCCCAGTAACTGCCAGAGGAATGATAACCACAGCCTGGGGCACTTCATTGTCCCTCCTGGTTTCCTGAAATCTTCTCCTGTATATACCTTTGCCAATAATCCATTTATTACATTCTTCTCGAGTTTCCCATATTCGATGTCGTCGATTTCCTAGGGGGACCCTGGCTAACGTCCTTGGCCCTTCTCTTCCAGCTCCACCAATGGTCCGGGCCCTAGCAGTTCTAGATCAGGGTCATCTAAACAGCTGGTGCTCTCAGTAAAAGGGAGAGCCTCTGTCATATTTCTGTAAGCAAGCAAGGGTCAGACCTGTGCCGGGAGAGCAAACTCCGGCAAGATAGTAAAGGATGATTAGGAAGAAGGCAAAACTGAAGGCGGAGAAAACTTGTGTCTCTCAGCTGCGATATGCCAAACACTGTGCCAGGTCCTGAGAATGAAGATGTGACCAGAAACAGTGGAGTCTACAGTCTAAAGAACTCAGTGACTCTGAAGGGTTATTATCACCTTGAACAGAACTGGACTTTATCTGGGCCCTTAACACCATTTTCAAAGTCACCCCAGATTTAAATGTCCAATGCAGAAGTTCCTAGCCTATTTTCCTAAAGTAATGTTTTGATAAACTAGAATAATCCAGTTCTGGAGGTTACAATTCATCTGACTGTGTCAATCATTATAGGGATGACTAGACAACGACTATGACTCATTGTCTAGTTCAATTTTCAGGACAGCAGGAGGAGAACGGTTCTGTTATGATCCCAGTTTTACAGAAGAGGAAATCAAGGCTTAAAATCACACAGTCAAAAAGTGGCATGGTGTGATTCAAACTCAGGTAGTTCTGACCCCTATACTACTCTTCATTGTAAAGTCTGCTCTACACTATAATCTTTTTTGATGATTACTCTACACGGATGTATTCTTCTATTCACTAAAAAAATCTCCCACTAAGAAATTTAAGTTAAGAAATGTCCAGTTAAGAAATTAACTACGCCAAAGAATGGTATGTAGGAACATGGTAAATCCCCATAGCATTTACACCTCAGAAAAGTATCAAAATTTACATTCATGCATATTTTTGATATCAACACATCACCAAACCAAACTGTTATTCATACCATTCCAGGGATATTGTCCCAAATATCTCAACAAAGAGTTCTTAGTATGGAGTCCAAGCATGGTCAGGGAGAATCTAATCTTTTTTTTTTTTTTTAACATTTTATTTATTTATTTTTAGAGAGAAGGAAAGGGAGGGAGAAAGAGAGGGAGAGAAACATCAATGTGTCGTTGCTTTTCGCACGCCCCCAACCGGGGGCCTGGCCTGCAACCCAGGCATGTGCACTGACCAGGAATCGAACCAGAGACCCTTTGGTTCACAGGCCGGCACTCAATCCACTGAGCTACACCAGCCAGGGCTAATCTATTTTCAGTCGCATCAGGAATCTCGTGGAGACAGCTGGAGGCTCTCCAGTTCAATCATGTATTAGCACTGGGCATTCGGCTGGCACGGCATTATCATCGGTTATAACTGAGCTACAACACACTTTTTAATGAAGTGCTCTACTGTTCTCTTTACCATTTGTACTTCGCATCAAACCATGCTATTGTAGCATGCAGCACACTCAGGGTTTTAGCAAGATGTGTGCATTTAGCTTTGAGTAGAATAGGCTTCCCTGCACCTGCTCCTCATCAGACAGGATAGGGACTTACTGTCTTATCTCCAGAAACTGAGTGGTGATGACATTTGCTTTATTATAACTCACACTTGGCTCAGCGTGTCTCACTTTGTTCAGATGGCCAGTGATTATGAGTTAAGTCCTGGGGACAGAGAAGGAGCTAGGGCTAATTAGAAAGGGGAGAAAGATGTTTCACACACTTGTCTGGGAACTGGTGGAGGACTTTGAAAGGACTCTGGCATACAAGAGGTGTTAAAACCTCCCATAGCCGCTCACCATTTCCATTGGCTGCACTGGGATGTTGGGGGTACCAGGAAGGCAAGAAACAGGGAACCAGAAAAAAATGAAAAAGTTGATTGTCTGGGCTAAATCAGTAGGTCAACAAGTGGGCAGATAGTAAGTAGCAGGAAGGGGAGAGTTCCAGTTCCCTGAAGGCCACAGAACCAAAACAGGCTGTTCAGAGAACAAGTGGGAGGTCCCAACAGCTACAGACCCAACTTCTAAGGGAATTCATCTCGTTCAGAAACCTTCTCTTATTCCCCAGGACTAGCCAACCTACATCTGTCAGCAAATAAACCTGCTGAAGTGAGGAGTCTGGGACATTTAAAATGTGACCTCACCCTGAGACTACTTCACAGTTGCTGCCTCCTCCTTGTGTGACTGCCATCCCAGGGACCCTTCAGCCCTCTCCTCTCTCTCCCTCATCACCTTATTAGAGTATTCACACTGCCTGTGTGCAATGACCTAATTAACTGAGTGACTATTCCGTACTGTACTTCTCTACGTGCCAGGCACACACAGCCTAGAACCAGTGATTAACCCACGATGAAGGAAGCTTCCATTATGATCCACCTGAAATAACTAGGAAGGCTTTGCCAGTCACCATCTTATGGAAATTCAGCATGAACAGAGGCTGACTGTGGCTTATAAAAGAAAAAAAATTTAATATATTTTTCTAAATTATTTTTTTAAATGAGTAAAGGAAATCAAAACACTACTTGAGACCATCAAAGCCAAGCTGTGATGGCTAATTTGATGTATCCACGTGACTGGTCATGGGGTGTCCCAGATTAGACATTGTTTCTGGATGGGTCTATGAGGGTGTTTCCAGATGAGATCAGCATTCGCATTGGTGGACTCTGTGAGGAAACTGCCTTCCCCCAGCACAGGTGGGCACCCAGCCCATGGGGGGCCTCAATGGAACAAAAGGCAGAAGAGGGAGGGATTTGCCTTTTTCTTCTGCCTCGCTGTTGAACTCCAATTTCTCATCTTGTCTCCTGCTCCTGCCCTCAGACTAGGATTTATACCACAGCTCTCCTGGGTCTCCGGCTTGCAGACAACAGGTCATGGGACTTCTCAACCTCCGGGATCTCGTGAGACAATTCTTATAATAAATACAGACACCCCTGACCAGTGTGGCTCAGTGCGTTGGGCATCATCCCACAAAGCAAGGGGTCGCCAGTTCAATTCCTGGTCAGGGCACATGCCCGGGTTGCAGGTTCAGTCCCTGGTCGAGGGGACATGGGAGAAGCAACCGACCGAGTTTCTTACATCAGTGTTTCTCTCCCTCACTTTCTCCCTCTTTCTAAAAATAAATAAATAAAACCTTTAAAAAACTAAAATAAATACAGACATATATCCTATTGATTCTGCTTCTCTGAAGAACCCTGATTAATACAGAAGCCAAAATTTTGTTCCTTTTACTCTTCACTCAGTTTTCACTTTTTACTCAAGTGACCGCCAAAGCTTTGTCTATAGTATCACATCCCAGGATTTTTATGGGAATGCTTAAGACCAATAAATAATTGCCGTCACTGGAACATAAATGGGAATAAAAATGAAATAGGTCTTGCCTATTACAGTATCTGGAATTTTCCCTAAGGCCACTCTGTGGTAGGTGCCCAGGTCACAGTTCCTGGTCAACCTCAAATCAGACACTAGGCCTACAAGCCTTCATGCAACACCCGCAGAGATGGATTGTCAGCAGCCAGGGAAACTGAAGAAATAATGAAAATTACTAATTTTATAGATGCAAATATTAGGAAACTTAAATAAAAATGTATACTCGGTGTGGGGGGGAAAGAACCTGGAGCTAAACAATTGCATTTAGCTTTATTATGGAAAGTAGAGAAAATATGGCCACTGTATGGTGAAATCAATAGATAATTCCAATACACATTAAGCTCCAAATTGCATTGAGATTATTTTTCAAATAAGATTTTTATTGCCAGAGTACCTGCTAAGAGCAGCCTTAGGGGAATCTATTAAAAATACTATTTAATTGCAAGATGATAATAATTCTCTGAGCTAATGAAAAGCCACAGATGTAATTTCAATTTTAACACAGTAATGAAGTCTTAAACACCATGAAGCAAAATCACTGCTTGTTTCCCGTGCTTGTTTTTCAGAATGTGTTTGCCTCCCAGCCCCCTTTCAGTCTGAACATCTGACTCCTTCGTCATCTGCCCCCAGCATCCTTCATGTGCACTGGGAACACAGGAGCAGAGCCAGTGACGGTCACCACCATCACTATTCCTAGTGCAAGAAAGTCCTACTTGAAGACTGAAGTTTCAAGTGTCCTTCCTGGCAGTGGAGAAAATAAGGATGGAGAGAGCTCTTCCTAAAATTTCACTCTAAAACTTAAATCCTCCCCGGGCTTAGTTACTAAACGCTTTTCCTGTAACTATAAAAACTGTGCTATGTTCAGGCATCTCAGGGACCTGGAGACCTCATAAAATGGGAGCTCTTCAGAGGTCAAGTGCAGCGTAAGTCTCCTTAAGCTTGCAGCCCTCATTTTGAAATGTAAGTTATTATAAATAATCCACAGAAGATCTGCCTCGCATGCTCAGATGACATCTGTTCCGGATTTGAGTGTCTTTACCATTGTAATTCAAGGAGGTTCTCCATGCAGTCATATGAAATATGTGGATCAGAGACAGGAAAATCTCGGCTAGCAGCTCCAGAAGGCCAAAAGGGAAAAACTGAGCATGCACTGAGAGAAGGTTGGTTGATATGTTCCTCATGGAACTTAGAGTCTGGGTGCAAAGGATCCCTCCAAATTCTGGATGAAGACTGGAAGTAAGAGGACTCCTGGTGACATGTTACACTTCAGGAAAGCATCTGGCCCTCTTAATACATACAACTGCTGGCTTATGTGAGCACCCAAAAGTTCTCGTTCCACATTACAACTTTGTTTAAATCAAAGCTGATCATACCCTGTGTTCCTATAATATTCTTTAAAATGCTCATTAGCTGTCTAATGAGGAGATCCTATTGGGTCTGTTCTATGTGCTGAGAGAGATACTCTATGTGTGGGTATTTTAGGCATGACAATGTTCTTTCCAATTTGGTAGATGTAAAATGATGTTTTTGATTGATGCAGCTCTCAGTTTGAGCCTGTTATTTGCCTGGCCTCACAGTTTAATTGTCAGCTCTTCTTCCAAATGCTACTGATCAGAGCTTCTCACTGTAGGGTTCTGTAATTGGGTAGGATATACCTCAGTAATTTTAAGCACTGGCCTTACCTCCTGGTGCAGAAAAACTCATAAACCACTCAAGAGCCTGAAACAGTCCTGCATTCGCTGTGCCCCTGCTTCACTGTGAGAATAAACAGCATCTCTCCACTCCATTGGACTTAAATCAGTCGCACATCCCAGGATGTTCTGCTCCAGGTACTCTTATCTGGCCCTTCACATGCAGGATCTGCTAACTGGCAGGCTGAGCTATCCATTTAAAGGTGTTAAGTGACTCGTTTACCATCACCCTTTTGGAGAAATGAGTCAGTATTTTGCTTAAGAGCCAATCGAATCTCAAGAAACTCATCTCTTTTTTTTTTCTTTTCCCTTGAATGGGAGTAAATGTTTCTCTGAAGTTCTGATTGAGTTCAGACAATTATCAATGGAATATCAAAAAAGTTTGGAGCAGAACATTTAAGAGACATATGGAAAACACCCAGAAGAAACTAGTGAAAATAAATAAGAGGATTCAAAAAGGAAATGGATGAGAAGGAATTCCTTCTACCACCCCAGCTCACTAATGCAAAAATGTCAAGTGCTTATTAACATACATTTACATAAATCACTCTTCAGAAACCTTTTTGTACCAGTTCCATAGCAGCATTGTCATCAGTCTTAAAGATGTATTGGACTCCCCTGAGGTTACAGGAATGGACCAAATGTGTTAGAGGTTTCAGGGCAATGTGATTGTTACTGTTCAGAAATTCAAAATTTAAGAGTTATCTCAAAATAAGAACAAGTTAAAATAATATCAAACTATGAATGGTGAGTGACAGCTGTAAGGAAAACAGAAGAAAGATGGCATCCTTGACATATCAAAAATCACTGAAATATTCATATTAACCAGTCAATCTGTGTTGATTGTCAACTCTATACAAGGTACTATAGATGGTCACCTTGAGTTGCAATTTTCATTTGTAAAATTACCCAAACATTCCCTGTCTTGGTGCTGCCCTTTTAAAGTTGTAATGGCCATTGTGCCTGGCATACAGTTAGTGCATACTAAATACCTTTTGAATAAATAAGATGTGCATGAATGACATACATTTTATTGGGAGTTGGTGATAGATGATACATAATAGACAGATATAGATATATATGACTAGAGCTGATTATAGTGTTGCCACAGCACAAATTTTAGGTGAGAATCAGATAATTTTTACCAAATAATAAAATTGCACTCAGTTAAATACTTTGTTCAGAAGCTTCTACAGCACTTGCCCTTATTGCTAGCATTTTATTCTTCAAAACCATCTGCAGCAACTAAGTAGACCAAAGCCATTTTAAACTCAGTGTGCGTACTCCCGGTGAGATATGACAAAGGGAAGGCATTTTGTACTTTACATCTTACCTTCAAACTGAAAAAAAATTATTTGAAAAATTCATTGTCAATGAGACAAACCAATGGCCATAACCCCAAAACACAACATTTGAAGAATAGCTACCAAATACTGTAAGATATAGGCCAAGCAAGACTCAGAGGGTTAATACATAACACCTCAGATCCAGAAAAGGATGCAGATCTCCCAAAAATGTGACCAAAAGATTTACCCACTGGACACCAAGATGGGAGGGGCCTGGCAGGCTTTGCAAGAAGCAAGAAATGCTATCACTGTGAATTCTCAATCGGTCAGTGCAGAATGGCCAAGGAGATGGAGCTGAAGGAGGAACCATGGGATGTGCCATTTTGACTGTCTACCAGCTGGCCTCCTGGCCAAGGGTGCTTCTTCTGGAGGGTTGAGGAGGGGGAGAGGGAAGTCAGGGATCTGCATCCACATTATGATTCAGAATGCCTGTGACCTGAGAGGCTCCACCATGAGTACACTACTCCCTCAAGGCCAAAAACAGAACAGAAATATATCCTCAGAACAAAAGACCTAAGACTATGGTGTCTATGTAAACCAGCAGTCCTACAATTGCCCCTACCTCTGCCCTGCTATTTCTCAGCACAGATATGGCAAAGAAAGAGATGTTTGTGTGTAAACGCAAGTAGGAACAAGAAAAAAATGAACACAGAACAACAAAAAGTCATGAGAATGAGAGTTGGAGAGTGAAAGCAGAAGAATGCAAGAAAAGCAGAAAAAGAACATTTAGAAAGAGAAGAATGAACCTAGCAAATGGAGTGTAGACAAACAGTTCTACCCAAATTTGAAAACATGACAGATAACCTAACTCTCTGAAAAGGGTTCAAGTAAGAGTCACAAAAAGAACAAAAAAGAGAGAGAACAGAGAAAATGAAAGTCAAGCTAGTGGCAGAGCTCAGAAAAAGAAATAAAAAATATCTTCAGAGATATTTTTTTCTGAAAGCCATATTAGAAGCCACAAAAAGGAAATAAGTGTGACTAAGAACAGAGATATAGAAAACACTTAGGTGTTCCCTTTTTTATTTAAAAAATCAACATGTAAGGTTATTAGAGAGAAGATAGAAAGGAAAGAGATTTAGAATACACATCACCAGTAAAATGAAGGGTCAGGCCAGTTTTCTGACCCACTGGACTGCCCATGGCTCAGGTATCCCAACTCACTTGATAGCCCGCGGCTTAATCGAAACTCTCTCCCACCACACACAATAGACATCTGACTGCCAGCCATAATGGCTGGTGGTCAGACTGACCTTCCTATACCTGGGAACAGCCTGGTCCTTTACCTGATCCATTGTCCCAACTCACATCCTGAAACCCTGAAGCAACTGTCCAGAAGAACGAGACTAACCCCTCCCCTATCCTTCTACAGACCCCATGCTTTTTCCTTTAAAAACCTCTTTCTTGCCTCCCCTCCACCCCGGCTGCAGTCTGTGCAGACTCAGCCCGCCTGTAAGCACAGCACCAAATAAAGGCACTTAGATCAGATCATCCTGCTCCTCCTGCCTCTACCTCTCACGCATTTCTAACATAAACCGCCCCTCTTCCCCACCAAAAAAGCAAAAAGATTTGAATAGAGAATCACTGCCAAAGATATTGCAGATTGTAAATAATACTAACATTTTTAGATCCTGAAATTAAAAACACACATATTTATTTTTGAAAATCAAAAGGGCAACAGATCCAACGAAACTCAAGCAGAATAAATACAAAGAAAATCACACCTAGGTACAACATAGTCAAATTGCTGACAGTCAAAGATAAATAGAAAATCTTGAATGCAGCCAGGGTGGGAGGGGATGGGAAACTCATGATGCACAAGGAAACAATAACACAAACAACAGCTGACTCCTCAGCAGAAATAATAGAATCCCCAAACGATGGGATGACACCATTAAAGATGATGGAACGAGACAAAGTAATGAAAGTAGAGATTGAGAGTTCTATACGCACTGAAAATAACCTTCAAATATCAGAATAAATGAAGGCATTTTTAATTTTTTTTTAATTTGAGGGAACTCCCCACCAGCAGACCAACACTCCAAGAAAGGTTAAAGGATATTCTTCAGAGTGAAGGCAAATGAACATTGATATATAGAAAGGAAGCACACCAGGAAAGGCAAATATGTGGGTAAGTATAAAAGATTGTGTTTATCTTCTCTTGATTTTCTTTAAAGTCCTAAAAAGATGGTTCAAAGTAAAAACAGTAATACTGTAAGTTGTAGATTCTAATTATAAAAAAGTAAACTATATGACAACTACAACACAAAGGAAAGGGTGAGAGTAAATGAAACAAAACTACTTAAAAGTTCTTACATTTGTTAGATGGAAAGGGGAAGTAGGAAGTGGAAAGTGTGAGGTATAAAATGTAAAATCTGGTACATAAAAGGAAACAATATTAACTCCAAGACTTTGATAAGTTAAAGATGCATATTCTTGGCCCCAAAAGCAACCCCTAAAGGAACAATAATAAAAAAAAACATAGCCAAGGAACCAATACAGAAAATAAAATACTAAAAAATATTTAACCCCCCCCAAAAAGGCAAGAAAGGAGAAACAAACCTCAGTAGTGACAATAGCAATATTGCCATTGCAGTAAACAAAATATTGCAGTAAACAAGCAGCAATATTTTCAATTTTATGAATATATAGATAAAGATATAAATTGACATTATAAGGATGGAAAATAATATACCATGCAAAAAATAATCATAAGAAAGCTGGGTGCCCATATAATTATCAAATAATTTAAATGCTAAGAAATATATGATACAAAGAGAGATACTTTATAATGATAAGAGAATTATTTCATGAGGAAGACTTAGCATTCTAAATGTATATGCACCAAATAACAGAGCTTCAAAATATATGAGGTAAAAACTAACAGAACCAAAGACAGAAAAGACAAATCCACAATTACTTTTGGAGATTTGCTATCCATGTCTCAGTAACTGATAGAACAAGTAAACAGAAATTCATCAAGGAAGGACGCCAGAACAATACTACAGGCTGACTCGACTAAATCTTACAGAAGGCTAAAACCAACATCAAAATGCACGCGCTTCACAAGAGCATGTACAACATATATACCAAGGTAAACTATATGCTAGGCCATAAAATGAGCTGCAAAAAATTGCAAAAGATTGAAATCTTACAGAATGAATGTTTTCCATCCATAATTAAATTAAATTAGAAATTAACAAACACAAGTTAATAAAATCAATAAAGTCAAAATTAATAAAATCAATAATACAAGTATCTAGAAAAATTCCATATATTTGAAAATTAAATAACATACTTCTATATAATCTATGGATGAAAGAAGGCTCAAGGGAATTCGAAAATATTTCAACTGAATAATAATGGAGACACAAAATATAAAAATTTATGGGATGCATCTAAAGTTGGCTCAGAGGGAAAGCTATGGCATTAAGTACCTGTACTAGAAAAGAGAAGATTTAAAATCAGTGATTGAAGTTTTACCTTAAAAAGCTAGAAAAAGAACTTATTAAACACCCAAGGAAAAGGTAAGAGCAGAAATAAATGAAATGAAAAATAGTTTAATAATACAGAAATGTAATAATCCAATGTTGTTTCATAGGCAAAAAAATCAATACAATTGATAAACCCCTAGGAAGACTAGTAAATGAAAAAACAAAGCACAAATTATCAATATCACAAATAATGACAGATTCTACAGATTTTTTAAAATAAGAGAATATTATGAATACTTTATGTCAATAAAATTTGACAACTTAGATGTAACAAATTTCATCACATTAGGGTAGAATCTCTTCAAACAAAACCATTGAGAAAATGAAAAGGCAAAGCATACCAGGAGAAAATAGTTGCAGAAAATGATACCATATCATCCTTCAATTCCAAAATGCAAATATTAGTGGTAACATACATTTTATAAAATGTGTTATAATAATTACATAACATATTTAATATATAATATGGATATGTGTGTGGTATTTATTTTACGTTGTCTATTATGTACAATTTATTCTAACTTGTTTCATGTTATTCATTATATATTACAACTATACAAATAAAATATATAATATAGAAAAATCATATTTAATTCTTGTAAAACACAAAATTATTACAAGCTGATGTGTCAAACTGTGTGCAATAATTAAGATAAATGAGTGTAATAATGCAGATTCGTGTGCAGTGTGCATAAACCAGCCTCTAAAAAGCCACAACTGTCTTCTGTCGCTTTAGGTGTTGGTGTGCTACCTGTCAGGGATTAACACTGGTGCAGAATTTAAAATCTTAGCGTCCTTAAAATATGCTCCGATGACTACCACTTTTAGCTCGCGACTTAGAGCGTTGGGTAAAGTGCGGCTGTTGCCGAAAACCGCCCACGAAGTACATCACGGAACAAAACGTGGCTCTCGCGGAGCTCATTGCCTTCAGTGCCGGGCCCCCGCTTAATGGAGAAGATTGTGTTTAACAATAAAATAATGATGCTTGCCATCTTAGAATTGCCAAACATTCGTGACTTCAAATACATTTTACACATCTTAAATAATAATTATTATTCTCATTTTTCACAAGTTAACCTTAATTCCAAGGGAAGTGCTTAAAATGCTCACTCTCTCTTTTTAATTGCTTCACTTGTCTTTGGCAACATTAAGTCCAGGAGCCAAGAAATATATGTTTGGTGGACTCTACCAGATATTAGGAATAGAAAGGGAGGTTATTTTTTAAGTATATTTTATTGATTATGCTATTACAGTTGTCCCATTTTTCCCTCCCCCTTATCCACCTCCACTCTGTACCCACCTCCCTCCAACATCTCGCCCCCCACCCACCTTAGTTCATGTCCATGGGTCATGCATATAAGCTCTACAAACAGAGGTTATAAATATATCTTTTCTTCTTTTTCTCCACCACAACACTATTCTCTAAACTTCTTAACTTGAGAATTTCATTTTGTAGTGGCTTAACAGGATCTGCCGGTAGCAGTGTGGAATCCCCACTGCTGAGCAGAGCGCCCGGCACTGGGTCCACAGGGCGGGGCAGAGGAGGCAGCAGATGCCTGGCAGAAGCAAGGTTCAGGGGCCCATGGCCCTGAGATTACCTCTCTAAGCCTCATCTCCTGGACTGCAGACTGCAAATAACATCTACCCTGCAGGATGATGTCAGGAAATATATGGAGCCAGCAGCCCCCCAATAAATGTTAGTTCCCTCCCTCCAGCTCCCTGTCGTCAAAGATATTACAACCAAGGAGGAATGAGAGATTATTGTAACAACTGGCAAAGCCTTTGCGAGAAAAAAAAAAAAAAAGCAGAGCAAATCCCTCCCTTTCATCAACACACATTCAGGTATATTAATCACTTAAAGGTTTGAAATGGAACCATTAAAAGCAACTAGAATAAACTGAGATTGTGGTTTTAGCATTCTAGAATGGGAAAACCGCTTTCTCAAGCTAAACAAACAAACAAACAAAAGGTAAAACTAAAAACACATTGATAAAATTGACCCTGTAAAAAAATTATACTATATGCAAAAATAAAAATCCTGAAGTTAAAATACAGAAAGCACACTGGGAAAATTACTTGCACTCTATAACAAGGAGCTAATGTCTTTAGGATATAAAAACTCTGCAAATGCCCCGCTGGCTGATGTGGTACAGTGGATTGAGCATCAGCCTGAGAACCAAAGTGGCGAGGGTTCATTCCCAGTCAGGGCACATGCCTGGGTTGCAGGCCAGGTCAGGTCCCCAGTAGGGGGCAGCTGAGAGGCAACCACACATTGGTGTTTTCCTCTTTCTCCCTCCCTTCCCCTCTGTCTAAAATAAATAAATGAAATCTTTTAAAAAAACAAACAAAAAAACCTCTACAAATGCAATAACAAAAAGACAAGCACCTTTTAGAAAAAAAGCAAGCAAACAACAGGAAAGGTAATTCTTTGAAAATTCAAGAAATGTTTGAGCTCCTTCTATGTATCAAGTTCTCTTCTGGGAACAGAACATAGAGAATAAGCGAAACAGGAAACTGTCTTCTAGTGAATTCAGAGTAAATCAAGAAAAGAGAAAAAAAACCTTAACAATGAAGGCAATGCAAATTAAAACAACAAGGAGTTCCCACTTCCCTTGGCAAATATTTAAAAGATCGGTTGGGGGCAATTGAGCAGTATGTTTAAAAGCTTGAAAGACAGTGCACTTGTTCCCCAGAAATTTCTCTTCAAAGAATTTGTCCTAAGGAAGTCTGTGAGGCTGCAGATTCAAGGATATACAAGGCGGCCTTGTTTTTACAATAACATTGAAAAACCGAAAATAACCCAAACATCACCAATAATAACATTAACAAAATACGTCCACGACGCATTGGTAAATGGAACAGGTGTCAAAAGTGGGTATATTGTGTGGTAGCATGTTGTGTTTCAATCTATGTATGTAGATTTAAATATCTTTAAGCAATCAAAAAAGAATCCTTGATGACTATACATCAACATATTATATTAATAGCAGATATCTTTGGGTGGAGGGTCTAGGACTGTTTCTTTAAATATACATTTCTAAGGTTCTATAATGTTTGCAACAAACATTATTATTTTTGTCATCAGAAAAAAATGCTAAAACCAGTTGCCCGGGAATTTTCCTAAAGCTCAAAGAAGAGATGAACAATAGCCAGTAGGAAACACGTTCCGGGAAGAATTACGCTCAGAGCAGAAAGAGTGCCCTAGTCTGCATGTGAAGCGCCAACACCCAGAAGTACCGCTCTGCTCTTCTCTGGAAGGTAGACAGGAGAGGTCTCTGCTGCTTCCAGTTCACAGGGACACTAGCCTCCGGGACGGGGAAGAATCTCTGCTCTGAACAAGATTTCCAGCTGGAAGAAAAAGGCCCCAGAGGACCCAGCCAGTCAAGTGCAGTGAATGTACAGTGCCGGTGAAAATACCTCTCCGCTCCCGGCCATCACATATTCACGACAGAGACCATCAAGGCCCAAGAAGTTGTAATTAGAAACTGCTCGTGGCCTGTGGCACTCGGTTTTTGATATATAAAATCCAGCCCTGAACCCCACCTATGAAAACCTGTTACAACTAAACGACAAGTCTCAGCGTGGTCCATGGTGCCTCTGTGCTCTCAGCCTCTCTAACCAGGAAGCAAGGAAATTCATAATTTTCATTGCAAACCCATGTAACTTTCTGTCGCAGGCAGTAACTATTATGCCTCACCGGGAGTCTTGGGGGTCATCAGTGTTTCTCCCTAGTCTTGTCCCATTTCAATTCTTTCACCAAAATAAAGCCGTTTTATCTCCAAAAATAGGCCTGTCATTTCCATAACTAATGCCTGTTTTTAAATGGCCTTTCTGACCCCTCTCATTAACAGTGTGAATACATGCAGTGAACCAACACATATCTCTGCCAGTGAGCTACCTTTTTCAAAGCCATATATATTCAAAGGGTTTAATTCGAGGGTTTGTTTTTCTTTAATTTTCCCAAAAGGTACTGATTTGCTCGTTTACCTACTTGATAGGTCGCCGGAAAGAAGAGTTATTAGACACAGTGACATAAATTGTAAGGGGGGGTGGCATGCAACAGGAATGGTTCCCACCCATTCCCATCCGTTGCAGGTCACACGGTCTTGTCCCTACATCCCGCCGTGCTTGGCTGCTGAGAGGGGGAGGGGCCCTGCACGGGGCCCCTGCGATAGACGTGGAAAGGGTCGGAGTTTCCTCTTCCCACATCCATCCCAAGAGCAGATTCTGTTGGATGGATCAGGGTAAACCAAGCTAGTACCTGAATGGCCTGGCGTCCTCTCCAGTTCTCACCTCAAGCACCACTAACCCAGGGGACATAGACTGGAGCTGGGAGACCCAGTTCCCGGTCCAGGCTGTGATACGTGTTCAAGGGTGTGATCTTATTCTCTGGGGCCTCAGTGTCCCCCTCTGTAAAATGAATGGATTGGAACCAGAGGCAAGCTGGGATTTTTCTACCAATAAATAGTGGGAAGTCCGAGCCATACCAAGATTTCTGCAAATTTCCCAAGTGGTGAAAATTGAGGGGTCACATTTTGGGGGTCAGCTCTGTGTCAGAGCTTCTGCATCAGGTCAACCCAGATGGGGATTTCTTGAAGCACCCCCAGTGGTTCTGCCAACCCAACCGGCAAAGACTAGAGCCACCGCTGAATCACTGTGCCCCTCTCAGCTCATAAACATTTATGAAGTCATTACCAGGAGCCTGGCATGTTGCTATCAAACTTCCCTTATTTACTCATATCCGACCTCATTCCACAAAGGGTCTGAAACAGGCTTACAACACCAAATATAGTATATAGTAAAATAGAAAAATATAAAGTAGAAAACACAGAGCCAGAGGAAATATAAATTAAAACTGAAGATCTAGGCCAGAGCAGGCAGTGAAAACACAAGAACTTCTGCTGCCAGGAGCCCCGCGGGCGGACGAAACTCAGGATGCAGATTGGCTGTGAGCTCCAGCAAAGAAAAGGAAGCGTGATGTGTCTCATCTGTAGGATGCAGGCGCCAGCAAATATTCCCTTGTCGGTAACCGTGTGTCTGTGTGCATTACATGTAAAGAAGCCAGTCTGAAAGGCTCCAGACTGGATGCCCCAACCATATGACATTCTGGAAAAGGCAAAACTACAGAAGCAGTAAAAAGATCGATGCTCACCAGGGATTCAGGGGGAGGAAGGACAGGTGAATAGGTGGAGCACAGCAGGGTTTTAAGGCAGGGAAGCTGTTCTGTACAATACGATACTAATGGATATGTGGCATTTTACATTTGTCAAAACCCATGGGACTACAAAACACAAAGTGAGCCGTAATGCAAACTGTGGACTTTAGTTAATAATACATTAATCCATATTTGTTCCCCAGTTGTAACAGATGCACCTACCACACTAATACAAGATGTTAATAATAGGAGAGACCAGAGAGAAAGGGGCGGGGTGGCAATATGGGAATTCTGTCTTTCAGCTCATTTTTTCTGCAAATCTAAAACTTCTCTTCAAAAGCAAAGTCTGTTACTTCACTTCTTTAAATGACGTAGGACCAAGCAGTTCTGTTTTCAGAGGCCCTCATGTATAGAGCTCAGCTCTTCCCGGCACGCCACGTATACCCCACAACTAGGCCACAGTGATGGAGAAAAGCCTTAGACGACCATGTGGGAGGGGCTTGTATGAGGGTGCCCTTCTCTTATTTCAATAATTAAAATTGAAGGAGGGGGTCCTTGGAACCAGAATGGACTGAATCCCATGGGTTCACAACTTGGAAACTGATTCGGTTACTGATGTTGGGATGAGAAGCGTCGGGGAGATTGAGGCAGGATACTTGGAAGACCTATAGTCCCAGAGGCAACAAATTCAAGTTTTTCTAAGCTATACAAGCCTTCCTTTTATGACTTAGAATATGGCTATTCATTTTCCTATTACCCAGAGAAAGAACTTTGTGGACCCCTCGAAATAGCAGTATATTGGTTAGGAATGTGGGTCTTGGAGACAAAAAAAAAACCTTGAGTCTGAAACTTGAGTCCAATAACTGCCATTTTCTAGCTATGTGACCATGTAGAATTCCTTTAACTACCTGGTCTGTGAAAGGGAATAATTATGGTACCTCCATCAGATGAGGGAAATAAGATAATACGTGAGAGGCACTGGGCACAACAACAGCTTCGAAGCAATAGCATGATAAGTGGCAGCTATTATGTGTATTATTTCAAACCCTATACTCACTCCACAATGCCGTGAGGACCCTGTGCAGCTGACAGATGGCAATGATTAATGCTGGAGGCAAAGACATTATCTTCTCTGATGCTATCATTCCTAACCCATAGCAAATGAATCCTATATGAGGTTAACCCATCGGCCCATCACTTCTAAGGTATCCCAAACTGTACTTTCAAAATTCTATACTTTTAGACCTCCCCCTGGCGTATCTACACCAAATTTTTCTTTCCACCTATGCCTAGTCGTAGCCAATTCGATCCATTTGAATAAAATCAATGAATTCGTATAATGCAGAAAGTATACCAATAAAAGACATTACAGTAACCCCATCAAATGTTATGAGCAGGGTATACCCTTGGCAAAAGTACAGAGCATGTAAGTTTGTTCTCAACTTGTCCCATTTTTCAGGGGCCACCCCAATCTCGCCAGAGCCCTATCCCACCTCAAGGCCCTGGTAACGTGGTAGGTGACAAATGTTAAGACGCTAGGGCTTCCTCAGGATATCCGCTCATAAATAGGGCATTCTTAAAAACCTAAAGAACCCTTGGGTTTAAAGGAATAAATCTGGACCCTTGAGCTATTGCTTGGGAGAAATCTGGGTCAGAAAAACCTTTCTAGTTTCTTTTACATCTTACCAACATGATTGTATGTCTAAGGTTAATCTGTTTAACTTCACCAAAAATGCCTTAGAAGACAAGATCACATGCTAAGTTCACAGAAATATTATTCTCGAATCAGAACATTAAAACCCTCCCCAAGCCCTGGCTGGTGGCTCAGTTGGTTGTAGCATCATCCCATAGACCAAGAGGCTGCAGGTTCGATTCCCTGTCAGGACACATGCCCAGGTTGTGGGTTCGATTCCTGCTCCGCGCACACACGAGAAGGCAGCCAATCGATGTGTCTCTCTCACACTGATGTTTCTCTCTCTCTCTCTCTCTCTGTCTCGCTCTCTCCCTTCTTTTCTTTCTCTCCCTTCCTCTTTCTCTAAAAGCAGTGGGAAAAAAAACGTCCTTGGGGGAGGATAAAAGAATAAATCTTCCCAAGACGTCATCTAATCTGTTCTCAGCTTTTGACGAAGATTTCCCTTAAGCTCTGGTCACTGGGCTGGCGAGCTGATTCCAGAAGGTCTGTGGATAGTGATTAAGCCTCCAGGTGTTTCAGATACTTCTGGGGACCACGAAAACAATTAGAATAGCAGGGAAAATGTCCTTAACTTCGTAATTGCTGGTGCTCAGCCAAAAAGAGAGTCACCATACAAAATACTAATGAAAAGTAGTTCCAGATTGGGGAAATGCAAATAATGTTTCAGCCGTTATTTTTTTGTCACCAACCCAGCAAAGCTGAGCGAAATAGAAAATCCCTCTCTGCCGGCCGCGTCCAAAGTGGCTTGATGGCCAGGCGAACCAACTGGACTTAGAGCCAGGTTTCATTGTCCCCTGCCTTCCTCATTATTATAACAGGGGACGATAATTCATAATAATTACAGAAGTGAAAGGTAGTAATTAGCAGTACAAATTAGCTATTAAATGATTCAGAAACTTCAAAGTGAGAAGATGACCTTTTCACTTCTCATCTGGCAGTGACAAATTGGGTTCTGATTTGAGAAGAAATTAAAGCACTCTAACACATTATGGATTTACTTCACCTTCCAATGCGAACAGAGCCAAGTTAATTAAAAATATGATAGAAAGCATGAATTTCAGGGTGTTCCTTGGTGGCTTTCTCACCTGCCCACCTGGAAGGCTCACCTTCCTCTCCAGCCCATCCTCGGCCCCTTCTCTCATGGTTATGCGAAGGACAAATGGGAATTCCTACTGCATTATATTTTATTTAATTAACTGATGATCTAATAAACTTGTATTATGACACTTGCCACTCTTATTAAACATCACTGGCTGAGTACCCACATGCCAAGGGTTCATTAATTCTTCTAACAAATAATTTCAATTCTCAATAAACATGGCACTGTAGTTCTTGTCTTGGATATTTCCCTTCTGAAAACATTGCCAGGTTATTCTTGCCATTTCACCTGCTGAGCAAAATTACGGAGAATCCACTCTGAGGAGTTAACAATGCCTCCATTGGCGTATTAACCAGAAGTCATGCTCCAAACACCTCCAATTGCTCCTTCTCTTGGGAAAGGCACCCTCGGCTCTAGAACTGCGTGCTCTCTCTGCATGGGAAAGCCCTGTTGGTACCCTTGCTCCTGGTGCGATTGCAATCTGGAAGATTCCTTCACAAGTCAACGTATGAAAAGCTTTATTTTGAGGCCCATGGTCTTGACATGAGAAAATATAGTTCCCTGGGGTTAGCATGAAGAGAGAGGTGACTATCTCTTTAACACAATGCAGCAGGTGACAATATTGATTCCCAATATACCCATTTGGCTTCTACCTGAAAACAGAAATCAGAGTCACCAAACTAGAAAGGCAGAATCAACAAACTTTAGAGGCAAAAGGAATCTGAGATATAACTGAAGTCAAACCTCTTGCTTATGGATGAGGAGATGAAGGCTCATAGTAGATGTAGATTTTGCCCATCGTCACACAGCTCATTGAGGACAGGGCCAGTTTAGACCCCAGGCCATCATCTGGCTCTGGGCCCAGTGTTCTTTGTGCCCCCTCACTGCTCTTTCAAAGCTCCCCTCTCCCCCAAGCTGCAGATACAATGAGACACTCATTCTTTGCTAATTCCAAATTTGCAAAGACACCTGCTTCCTAAAAGGTATTTGCAACCCCAAAATCAATACTCATGGGCTTTCCCAGTCATTCACACTCACGCACAGAGCAGCAAAAACTTCCAGGCACCTGACATGCACATTCCCAGCCAAGGTCGCACAAGGCTACCTACCCTCTGCGTTCTTGTCTCAGCTCTCATATTGTGAACAAGTGTTCTTTTTGTGGCCTATTTAATGTCATCTTTTTACATTTTTTATGCTTTTTGTTGGCAATTTCACTGTTTGAAACGGCACGGTGTTGAAGCATGGTCTAGCATTTCTAAAGGCAAGAAGGTTGTGATGTGACTTACAGAGAAAATGTGCATTAGATAAGCTCCCTTCCGGCATGACTTCTAGTGCTGTTCACAGCGAGTTTAATGCTACTTAAGCAACAGAACGCAGGGTGGAGCAAAAGAATGTTTAATCAGTTGTGAGCATGCCAAACACAGTGTATTCCTGCGTTATTGTTGATTAATTCTTGTATCATTTCCCAGACAAACAACGGTAAACCTACATTTGCCCTACCCCTGTATATTAAATAAGGTGTCTTTACACAGAAACATACATAAAACAAGTTTACAGATTAATTGTTGACAAAGTGCTTGTAACCACAGGCTCACAGAAACCTAGCCCTATATTTCCTGCAGAAACAATGACTCAGGATTTGCCAAACTGGTGTCCGTGGCAACATTGTAGACCATAACTACTGCAAATAACGAATAACAAGGATCACCTGTGTCTCTGGACAGGCCATCGATGTGGACTAGCAGAGCACAGAACAAAAACATTGTATCAATACAGGAAAGGTAGGAAGGTCACACCCAGGCCAGGCACAGGTGCTTCGGAGAGATGAGGCAGCATCCCTGTGGGTACTCGCTGTTGTCAGTGGACCCGAGATTAGAAGTGCATTCTGGGTGGAGTCAGCTCCCTGCGCTAGGCCTTGTTCATCAGATATGTATTACTGAGCAAGAGAATGGCTGGGGTTAGAAGACAGATCATCTGATCAATGATGGTTTCTGAAAGCAAACCTGGAAATTTCAAAAAGCAGAATCGCAGCAGATGTGTGCCTTAGCCTCTCTGCCTCAGACTCTCCCACAAATTTGGATTCTCTCAGGGCTTTCTTTTGGCTGAGACTCCTGTGGCCCTGGCTGTGGCCCTAATCTTTGATTCCTGCAGGAAAAGCAGCCGAGAAACCTTCTCCCTGGGAAGTCCCGGTGAAACATGGTTGTTAAAAAACACGTGGATGTTCAGCACTTATGTGTGTGTTTCCCAAAACATGTCAATACACACAGAGGAATAAGATTGGGAAGAACAAACGCCAACTGTCTTATATGGAAGATGGAATTAATAGGGGCTTTCATGTCTGCATTACTTATTTCTGCAGTGCTTGGGTCCTTCATTACTTCTCGCTACGGCCTGCATTGTGTCTCCCCCCCACCAAAAAACCCCAGTTCGTATGTTGAAGTTCTAACCCCCAGTGTGACTGTGTCTGGAGACAGGGCCTATGCAGGGAGGGGGCGGGGGTTAAAGTTTAGCTAGAATGATAAAGGTGGGCCCTAATCCAATGTGCTGATGTCCTGAAAAGAGGAAGGCACCAGAAATGTTCTCCCCGCAGGTGAGGACACAGCGAGAAGGCAGCCGTCAGTAGCCAGAAGAGGACACTCACCAGGAACCAAATCAGCTGGCACCTTGAACTTGGCTGTCCCAGCCTCCAAAACTGTAAGAAAATGAATGGCTTTTGTTTAAGATGCCCAGTCTATGGTATTTGGTTATGACAGCCCACGCTGACTAATATTTTTTGTAAGCAGGGGAAAAAGAGATCCATGTAATAACTGAAGACAGCCCAGTTTTCAGGGCTCAGGCTGACCCAGTCAGCACAGACCCGTCTGAAGTTCTTGTTTTCTCTTTAGCAAGCTGACCCCACCGGACCGTTGACATCATTCAACCCTGAAAAGTAACCTCTGTATAGAAGTTCGCCCCTGGGCTGGATGACTTGTTTCTGCGTGACAATGCGGCAGATTTTGTAAGACTTGAGCTGGAGTAAATTCCAAACAACTCACAGTTTTCTGTGAACTCTGTCACCCATTTTTGTTCTTTCTTCTCAAACGTATTGGGATGACATTGGTTAATAAAATTATATGGGTTCCAGGTGTCTGTCACCCTTTGAAACACCCCGCACGCAGACTTTCAGCTCTGCCATTGTCTATCTACTGCAGTGGCCAGTCTGGAAATCTCTGCCCTGGTCCTCAGCTGCCCTCGGTCTTCCATCCAACACAGGTGGCATTTAAGTGGCATCTCGGGGCTTTGGGACGAGGCAGCAAAGGCCTGCTTTTCAGAAGAAACCAGTGCATCACACCCATTAGGGTGGCTACTGTCAACAAGGAGAAAGTGACAAGTGTTGGAGAGAATGTGGAGAAATTGAAACCCTTGTGCACAGTTGGAGAGAATGTAAAGAGGGGCAGTGGCTGTGGAAAACAGTACGGCAAGTCCTCAAAAAATTAAAAGTAGAACCATCATGTGATCCAGCAACCCCACTTGTGGGCATATATCCAAGACAAGTGGAAGCCAGGTCTCTGAGCAGTATCTGCACGCCCATGTTCATAGCGGTGTCATTCACCACAGCCAAGAAGCGACCCGAGTATCCCGCAGCAGATAAGTGGATAAACAAAATGTGGTGCATACATTCAATGGAATATTATTCAGCCTTAACAAGGAAGGAAATTCCAATACACGTGACATCATGGGTGAATCTTGAAGACATGTTCAGTGAAATAAGCCAGTCACAGAAAAGATAAACACTGTATGATTTCGCCTACATGAGGTGTCTAGAGACAAACTCCTAGAGACCAGAGTAGAGAGGTGGTTTGCGGATGCCGAGGGCAGGAGCAGCGGGGGTCACTCAACAGGGCGGCATTCCTGTTTTGTACAGTGAAAAAGTTCTGGAGACGGGTTTCACAACAGTGTGAAAATACTGAACACTACTGACCTGTAGTGCACGTAAATATGGTCCAGCTGGTAAATTCGATGTTACATGTATTTTACCAAAATTTCTTTCCTAGAAACCGACGCTAACTCTGTAGAGGTTTGAGGTGATGCAGTGGAAGGAGGGAGGGAAGGCACCCAGGGAAGGAAACCGCACTGCGTATTCCCCGTGGGAATTCTGTGAATATCTGCGTCAAAGTAAGGCTTCCAGGTGTTGTGATGAGCACGCAAAGCGGAGAACTGCAGCTCCAGATCAGGGTGAACACTTGACACCACCGCCTCTAATCCCTTCCCACCCATACCAGATTACAAGATGAGGCTCTGAGAGATTGTCATCTTCCGAGCCCACACAGCAAATAAGTGGCCAAGATGGGCAAGAAGCTCAGGTCTGCTGTCTCCAGAGACTGCTACATCTACAATATTATCTAGATCTGCTCAAATGAGCGAGTTTTCCTTACCATTGATTTGCAAACTTTCCACGTGTTTTTCATTGGACTTCCTGCTCTTCCGGCTGCCAGCTTCTTCACATTATACCTCCACTTCAGGGGTGCCCAACCCACAGCCCATGGGCCACATGTGGCCTAGGATGGCTATGAACGCGGCCCAACACAAAATCGTGAATTTACCTAAAACCTTTTTTTTGCTCATCAGTTTTCATTAGTGTTTGTGTATTTAATGTGTGACCCAAGACAACTCTTCTTCCAGTGTGGCCCAGAGACGCCAAAAGATTGGACACCTGGGATGTTGCGTCCTGAGGGAGCTTCTCCCTCTTCACTTAGTGCTCTTCCCTGTCCCAGCTGTTTTCTCCATCACATTTGAAGATGGGGCAGTAATTCGTTGCTTTCCCTGTGTTGGTTTCCCCCCTTCAAATGTAACCTCCATGAAGGCAGGCACACCTCTGCATCACTCCCTGATGCATTCCCAACCTTAGCACAGTGCCGGACATTTCCTAAGGACTTGGTAACTCACTATTGAAGAATAAACAAATGAACCACTCAACGAATATAAAGAGTTGTTCTTACAAGCGTCTTTATTTTGGGCAGAAGCCCTGGGTCTCACCCAAAGCCTGTGGGAAACGGGACACCCCACCTCTCATGGGTCCTGTCCATCAACCCAGAAAATGTGCCATGTAAACCTGGGACCACACCCCCCAATCCCGCACATTTCTCTAAAAATGGCATGCTCAGTGTGAAATCCTGCATTCAGAGGGTTATCGTGTTCCCCAGACCTACAATGTAAAGTCAGACTCAGCTCTTCTGAACGCTTAGCCTTGGCTTTCAACCTCCTGTTGGCTGAAGGCCGTTACTGCTGCAAGAGGCTCCTTCTGTGAAATACGGAAATGCGGTTTTCCGGGACAGTCTCATAAACCCAAGCCGGGGTTATGCTGTTATGCCATTTCTGCTTTTCTTACTGTTTCTACTGTATATTTAATACTCATAATAAATATAACAGTGATGTCTAAATACTTAGAATTATAAGTAGGGCCTATTTTATTCATTTTACATTTATACTTTCTACTTTTCTTACTGTTTCTACTATTAATACCTGCGATCCTTTCTTATCCCTCTCATGTTCATTTCTGCAAAAACGCTACTTCTGCTGCTTTGCTTGAGAGTACCTGCCATCACCTCCCAGGCACAGGTAGGCGAAATACAGGCAAGTGAACTCGGAATCTACAGAGGGCTCAAGCCCAGAGCCTGCCAGGCCCAGCTCACAAAAAGTGTCCTTTCTATTTTTTTTCCTCAGAGAAGCAGAGTGGGCAAAATGCAGGTTTCTGAGTGAAAGAAGGTTGGTATGAAATGGCTCAGTTTCAAATCATAGGCTGTAAAACAGAGAGAATTTTTCAAGCTTTCAGTTTCTTGAGAAATTATTTCATTTTCAAATCATGAAAACCACTGTCCAGAGCTAGAGCACTGATTTACATCATTGTGATCATAACTAAATATTGTAACTGGTGGCAGCACGAGCACAGCTGTCACCTTGTTTCTGTCACCTGCCAACGGCGAGATGCCAACGGCAGGTGTTTGAACCCGACACAGCTCCATTTCCCAACTGAGCGCATCTGAAATCCATTTACTACAGCTCCTCACACAACCACCGTCAACCCCTCAGAAAGCGCATTCTGAGATTCAATCCCTTTCTCTCATCGGACAAACTCTTTTGACTGCCACTCAGATACACAATTTCCTCATTGATAAAAGGGAGGCAACACCTGCCCACGGCATTGCTGCAAAGATCAAAGTGAATTCTGTATTAAATATCTACAGTGAGGTTGGCCAGGGTGTCTGACCTTCTAAACCGTGTTCTTGCAAGCAACTCTTTCAGCCCAGCAAATCCAACACCCATCGCTGCGGCAATATTAAGAAGCATGCCGTATCACGACAGCTAGAAGTAATTCTGGAACGGTGAAAATTCTGGGTGTTTGAGTTGCTTGCGCCAAGCGTGTGTCAATGCTGATTCTTCTCTACCGATGGGCCTTTGCAGGATACTCCAAATCTGCCACTGGTCCTGGCCAAAGAATCGAGGTCGTCTTGGCCCCTGAAGAGCCATTGAAATGAATACAGACCTCCAGGTGGATGCCCTGGAGCACCCATGGAGAGAGGAGGCAAGAGAAAACCAACAGGCAGAGAGAAAAACCTAGATGTGGGGACAGAATCTCATCACAAGAAGCCAGTCACAGGGCCAGCTCCCGTTTGTTCGGGACTATCTCATTTTATCTACTTCTCGCAACTCTCAGTTTACCCTGCGGCTGTAGAACAGGTGGTTGCTATGGTTACCTCACCCCATATCTTCTTGGCCCAGCTGAGCTCACCTGCAGCTGCAGCACGAGGGCAGCTCCCCACTGCAGGCACTCCTGTACCCCGGCCCCACGGGAGCTGGCTCCATTGCACACGGGTGCAACCAGGAGAGTGAGGGGTGCAACGTCGCTGCCACCCCACCCCGACAACCCCCAACCAGAGGGAGGGTAAGTCAGAGGGCAGTGCCCCAGCCTCCCTGCATTCTGCCAGCACCATCTTTCCAAGGTTCTACAACCCAACCCACTGGGGCAGGCCCCGGTGCCCACACAGACACCCGCTATTTAACACACACTGTGGGCACGTGTCCCTTCCCTGCCTCTCCTTCCTGCTTCCTCACTTCTGCTCCCTGATATTAACCCCCAGATAAACCACCTGCACTCAAACGCATGTCTCAGGGTCTGCTTTTAGGGAGAACCCAAGTTAGGGCAGGTTTTTATTTCCACTGTCCAGATAAATAAGTGAAGGCGGGAAGAGGCTGAGTCTTGCTCAGGGTGAATTTGTTTTCTTTGTATTTCCCACAAAGACGGGAACAGCAGGCCGCTTCCCTCAGCAGGATCATCCCTCGTGCAACTCAGAGCTCCAGAGGAAACCACACGCGGCCTTAACCACAGAACTGGTGGGCAGTCCCTGGTCCTTTGATCCAGGTGCAGACGGGCCACATGTGCAACAGAAATGCCAGGGCGGGCACATCCCAACACCCACAAAGACCATACTCACAGGGACTTAATCTATGCCCAGAAGGCAATGGCACCAACTGACAGGTGTTGTGCACAAGTCCAAGTGGACA
Organism: Macrotus californicus; assembly: GCA_007922815.1. Classification (NCBI taxonomy): domain Eukaryota; kingdom Metazoa; phylum Chordata; class Mammalia; order Chiroptera; family Phyllostomidae; genus Macrotus; species Macrotus californicus. Next base: position 73,967 of record VMDR010001023.1, read on the forward strand.
GCGACAAGTCCTGATGAATAGTGGCCAGACCAGGAAAAGCCCCCACTTCTGAGCTGTGGCGACCTGGAGCAGCCTCATTGGGTTGGATGCCTTCCCCCGCACACTGGCCACACCTGAGCGCCAGTGCACAAGACCTCCCCACCCAGAAATGCCTGCTCCTCCTAAGCATGTCCAAGTTCACTGCATAAGACAAACCATGTTCTGAAGTTCTTAGGGATCCTACTTTAGTCCAGAGTAGACATTCCGTCCCCAGCTCAGGGCAGGAACTGGACTTCCCTAGACTGTATCATGTTTAGGCTGGCGCAGTGTTATAAAGTGAAGTTTCCCGTAAAAATGGGAATTTCTCGTTTCTCCTGAAGGAGTGAAAGATCTGGCTGCCCTGGGAGAGCATGCTGCGACAGTCATGGCCAGGCCCAGAAGGGGAGCCCAACACGTTCACTCACATTCCCTGGCTCACGCACCACCCACCCCTTCCTCAGAGGCAGGGGGATGGGTGTGCTGCGGCCACAAGCCAGGAGGAGAAGAGAAAGAATCCTAAGCTGTACGATGGTTTGTTGCTTGTAGATCTACTCCTCCCCAGGGTCTGAGCATTCTAAAGACATGGAAGGCAGCTTTTTCATCTTTGTGGCCTCTCCCGGCTCCTGGCAGTGTGGCTAAATGAACGTTCCTACAACAGCCAGCAAAACAATCCCAGGGATGTGTGTCCTTCGGGGTCCCTAATTCCAGTAAACAGCAGGGGAGATGTTGTTCCAGCCTGTCTTTGCTACTGTAAGAGCCACTTGAGTGGGAAACAGGAGGAACATTAACATCCAGAGAGCTCTAACTACCACAAGATTCTGTTTCCTGGGGAACCCTTGTTTTTCTTAAGTCAAAGCGAAATTAAGAAACACTGTCACAGACATTCTGCTAAAACACGCAGGGGATGATGCTGGTGAGTTTCTGCTGGGCACCAGGGAAAACAGGTCAGGGAAACTTCCAGAAAGGTAGGAAGATGCTCCCATTTGGTGACAAGGAAGAGCAGAGACCAACGGATTTAAAGTATAAAGGGAAAGTTCTAATAACAATCTCCATGTTGCACAATTAAAACTCAGAGCGGAAATGAAAGGGAAGGGGGAAAGCGATTTTCTTATAAATCACTAAGTCTGGGAGGACATGAAGTATTACACAATAACATTCCAAATAATGTCCTGGGAAGTAAAAATTATTTATAAAATGGAAATTGGGGAGAGAAAAAAAAAGAAACATCCAAAAGCAGACATTGTCTGCAGTGCTTGGAGGAGTCAATAATTATTTAAGGTTCAGCAACCATATGACAATAAGTGGCCAATGATAAATGCCTTATAAACATATCAGTGTTTATAATCGGGGCACATTGTCAAATTATTTCCCAGCACAGACATGAGACGGGAATGAGAAATGTATCTATTCAACAAACAGCTAGTGTGCACCCTCTGCGCCAGGCACAGGGGAGATTGTATTAGTTTTCCCCTGCTACTATAACTCATGCAGTGATTTAGAACACAATCCATTATCTTACAGGCTTGCACATCAGCAGTCCAACACAGGTCTCCCACGGCAAGGTCAAATTGCCAGCAGGGTGCATTCATGTCTGGCAGCTGCAGGGGAAGAGCCATTCCCTCGCCCTTTCCAGCTGTAGAGGCCACCACGTTCCTTGGCTTGTGGCCCCATTCCTCCACCTGCAGAGCCAGGAACAGCAGACCGAGTTCTCACACCGCTGTCTCTCTTCTCCTTTCAAACACTCTTCTGGGTTGGGCCCACCCAAAAAATCCAGGATAGCCTCCCTATTTTAAGGGCAGCACATTAGCAGCCTAATTTCACTTTCGACCTGAATTCCCTGTAGCCATGAGTTATAGACTGAATGTGTCTCCCCTTGCCCCTGAAATCCATAGGTTGAAGCCCTGACCCTTGATGTGATGGTATTGGGAGGTGGGGCTTTCAGAAGATAAGTGGGTCATAAAAACAGAGCCCCGATGAATGAGATTAGGACCCTTATAAGAAGAGAAGAAAGATTGTTCTGGGCCCATCCACCACTTGAGGACACAGTGAGAAGTTGGCAGGCTGCAACCCAGCAGCCCGCCCTCACCCTAACCTTGGACTTCCAGCCTCCCGAACCTGGGAAGGGAATGTGTGTTGTTTAAGCACCAAATCCGTGGCGATTTTGTCATTGCACTCTGAACTCGCTAAGACACTGTGTAACCTGGCACAGTCACAGGTACTAGGGATTAGAACACCTCTGGGGGGGTGGGGCACTATTATTCTGCCAACCACAGAGATTATGTTGAAGGATCCACAAGCTTTGCTCTTAGGACTCTTACAGTCAAGCAAGGAAACGTAGTGTGTTCCACAGCAACAATAGCTGCCGGTGGTAACTGAGTACCAGGCTCTGTGCTGAGCAGTGTGTGTATGAACTACGGGGCTTTTTTTCTGAAACACAGCCCCGTGCATTCATGTATGTATTGCCACTGGCTGCTTCCTCCCCATAATGACAGCATTGAGTAGTTGTGACAGAAACATCTGACCTGCGAGCCTAAAATATGCACTACCTGGCCCTGCACCAAAAAAAAAAAGACTTGCCAGACTCGCAGATTAGCTCATTAAATAGCCCTGTGAAGTCGGTACTCCTGCTATGATCCCCATGTACAGATCAAAACCCTGAAGCACAGAGAAATAAAGTAACTTGCCTCAAATCACACAGCTTGAAGCAACAGAGCCAGAGTTCAAATGTCTCTTAATAACACCTCTCTAAATTAACCTTAAACGCAAGCTCCATGGATATAGGCCAGTGCAGACAAAGCTTGGAGGGAATGAATGAGGTGCTCACTTATCAGGACTCGTCTACCTGCTAGGCACCATTCTAGGAACTCTGTGAACACTGTCTCATAGGGATCCTCCATAGGGACTATTATCCTCATTTCAGATGGATGGAAACTGAGCCTGAGTGTCCCACAGCTGGTCAGGGTGAAGGCAGCACCCAGGCCCAGCCCTGTCTGACCCCAGAGTGTCTGCTCCCCGAGTCACACGGCGGAGACTCCACTTCCAGGGTGCGGGACCAAGGCAAGCTGCCTGGTGGGCTGTGCTTGAGTTGGCCTTCGAAGAACGAAGGGGATAGTGAGACACAGAGCTGAGGATGGAGAAGTGGGTCTTCCAGGGAAGGGAGCAAATCTGGGAGGTGAAAAAGTCCCCAGTATGATCGGTGAGCAGTGGGGAGGATGGTTTCGCTGGTTAGAGTGGAGAACAGTGGGGTTTGGACTGAACTGCTGGGAGAGTCTAGTTATGCAGGGTCCTGAGTTTCATTCTGAGCAAAGAAAAGATGTCCAAGTTGGAGTTCTTGTCCATGTCTGGAGAAAGAGATCAAAGGTGGTGGGGGAAGAACTGGAAAGAGAAGAAAATGGGCACTTTGTTAAAGAAGAACCGTAGGGTGGCCAAATAGAAGAAAACGGCAAGGAAATAATGATCAGACAAGAGTCTTTTTTTCTACCCTCACCCAAGGACATGCTTATTGATAGGGTAAGAGAGAAGGAAAGAAACATCAGTCGCCTCGCATATGCACCCCAACCAGGGACCGAGCCAGCAATCTAGGCATCTGTCCTGATCAGGAGTTGAACCCATGACCTTTCAGTTTATGGGACGATGCTCTAACCAAGTGAAGCATGCCAGCCAGGGCCAGGCAAGGGTCTTTGAATGGGAGGATAGCTGAACAGAGTGTCACAGATAGAAATAAGGAGAAGGGGGGAAAGCTGGTTGTGGAGAGTAGAGAACAGACAGGCAGTTATTTCCATTTTGGTTTTGCTGTGTGCAGGGTCCCGGCATTACCTCCAGGTGGGTGAACCCTTTAGAGAGCCAGAAATGCAGAAACACAGCTCAAGGGACACCCTTGTGTTAGAAAGAGAGGTCTATGTGTGGAGGTAATGATTGAAATTATGAAACCAGGGGATATTCTGGTACAACCCTCATTCTCAGGGCTCCCTACAAAGACCCAGGTCGCTGTGGGTCCTCACTAGCATCATCTTTGACCTCAGGAATGGAGGCCACTGACTCACATGTTTATAACATTTTACAGAAAGGCCGGCCACTTACCCAAAGTCCCCAACAAAGTCCATGTGCACTTTGAGCAAAACCAAGGCTCTCCTCCCCTGCTTCTTTCTCTGTTCCCCCATGGTGCTCTCCCTGGACCAGTCCTTCCCTCCAGAAGCAAAGTGGAGTCCTTGCCATGGGTGATGAAATTCCAGAACCAAATACACCCCACTAGCTCTTCTACTTTTTGTACATTATAAAATGATTCCCCTTCTCAGATAGGATGGTGAACAGATGAGATTACAGATGGATCACAAACTTGTGAATTATTAGCAATGAGTTTAACATCTTTCACTTGGATCGATGTGCATTTAAGTATGTCATCCCTGCCTGTCTTTATGAGACTCACGTCGAGCAGTGGATATGAGGTCATTCCAAGTTCACAACTGGACATAAACTGAGGCTAACAGTTTCTAGGTAGCTCCCGAGGCCACCTTGTGTTCTACCCTTTCCCTCATGCCAGAATTTCCCAAGGGTCAGTGAGGTAGACTGAGCATCTGAGAGCTGATGGAATAACAGGGCACTCCAATGTGAGGGCTGGTGACACCAGGTGTTGCAGATCATGCACTGGTCTTCCAATATAGGTGTGTTTACAATGAACAAGATCATAAAATTCTAAAGGGAACCTACCAGTCTGGCATTGACCACTTGCAAGTTATTCACTGTTGCCTTGAATTTAACAAGAATAAAAATTTTACAGCAAGTACAAGATTTTGTATTTGTACCCCCCTTGGGTTCTTTTTAAAATGTCCTTCATTTATACTAGTAATAAGAACATATGTTCTAAATAATTCCCATATGGACAACTGATCAGAAACAGCTAACCAGCATAATAGCGTGACAGTGCCTTCAAAACATGTTGACTTAGGGGAAATATTTCAAGGGGAAAAAGAATTTTCAAAGGAAATTCTGTGACAATCAGGCAATAGGAAATATTTATGAACCCAAGATGACTTGTGTGTCTTCAAAGCGAACTAGCAGATTTCTGCTTCATTTTAGACAAAATTAATGGAAAGGAGGGATGGAGTAAAGCTCAAATGAAGGATTTTGAGGACCAAAGTGTACCGGATGAAGAAACATGAATATATCCACTCATAAGCCCAGTGATCACATGGCCTAATCCCTCAAATCAGAATAGAACAGAAGGGCTGGATTGTGAGATCAGCTTTCTAAGAGTCAAGGTTGCCCAGAGATGATGGGAGCCTCCTGGGAGCTTAAATTTCTTCCCATGAACTTGTGTTTGGGCCCCTGAACTTGCTATGAGGATAACTCAAAACTTGGAGGGAAGCTGGACCAGGTAACTTTGGAGATACCTACATCCCAGATCCACTCTGACTCTAAGAAGAAAGGGGTCCTACAAGGGTGCTCTCAAAATCATTTGGGTCTATGACCACTTGTTGAGGAACCACTGCACCTCTAGGAATTCAATGCTACAGTTTTAGAAAGGGATTCATCCAACAACATGTGCCAAAAACTACTGTCTTCCAAACACCTTATTTATTATGGATTCAAGTTTACTATTGCCGCACATTGTACTTTGTCATGGTGAGAGTGTTGCTCATGGGTACGAGACAAATGGAGGAACAGGATAAACTTAGATATTGATAAGTACTCTAAATAAATAAAATAGGGGATGATAACAGGACAATTGGCAACGGAGAGTTCCTTTGGGTTAAGAGCAGGCCTCCCTGCAGGGAACTTCTTGGAGCTGTCCCTTGGTCCTGGTGCTGAAAAGAAACCGGTATGTGGCCTGCATCTGAGCTCTAAACTAAGAAAGGGAAGGCTACCATGGGAGCAGCAGCTAGGATCCCCAGTTGTCATGGGAAGCCTGCCAAGTAGAGAAAAATGAACTAGACCAGTTCCTTGACAGGTGCCAGCAGCATCTACCCTCCCATCCCCAACCCACTCAACTTAATACCCATCAGTTTGCCCCAGAGCAAGCTAACTGGTCTACCTCACCCTTCACTTACCTCACAGACTCTTAATAAACAGTCTTACTTTCCCATTCAAGGACCCTAACTAGTTAAATAAGGAGAAAATACCCACAGAGCCTCAGATACTAGGTTTCCCAGGAGCTCCGCCGCTGGTGTTTCTCCCTGAGGCAGTGGACAGACCTTACTTGTGTGGACAACTTCCCCCAGAGGAGCTCAGTACCTCCAGCAGCCAGAAAGAAAGCAAGAAGCCTCTCCACTACATCCAAGACCCTCTGTGTGGAGCTTTGACTCAGCCCTGCCCACTCGAGGGGCTCTTATTGGTGGTTCCAAAAGCCAGACATCACAGCCCCCCAGTACTAAAAGGCCATGGTACAAAGGGAATTGATTCAGTGGGTTCAATTAAGACCCAGTGGGTTCAGCTCTTTATTTTTAAGGAAAAAAAAGATGTTTTCATTTAAAAGGGAATGTTATAGTGACAAACTTGTTTTCTTCTAAGTGGACTTCAACCCCTCATTACAGGTTATCTCAAACACACATTTCTGTAGTCAGAGAAAAAATAATCACTTTTTCAATGCCTGCAAAGCATTCCTCAAAATTTTTGTAAAGTACCACTCTGATTATTAAAAAACAAATTGTCAACATTGCAAGGGGAGGTAAACAAAGAAAAGCAATCACTCCTTAAGGCATTTAGGTAGATGTGTTTGGTGAGTTTGCACACACAGCACATGATTAGCAGCTACTGTTCCTGCAGACACAGGCTTGGAGCACCAGGTAACCCCCAGGCAATCCTCTATGTGCTTGCAAACACCAGCCCCTGAGGAGGCACCACAAGTAAGCTTCCTCCACAATTGATAAAAATGAAAGTCCATTGATTTTTAAAAAGGAATATTCAGCCCTGGCTGGTGTAGCTCAGTGGATTGAGTGCTGGCCTGTGAACCAAAGGGTTGCTGGTCTGATTCTCAATCAGGACACATGCCTGGGTTGCAGGCGAGGTCCCCAGTGGAGGGCATGTGAGAGGCAACCACACATTGATGCTTCTCTCCCTCTCTGTCTCCCTTCCCCTCTCTCTAAAAATAAGTAAATAAATATAAATTTAAAAAAATATATTCAATGGCCATAAAAGCACCAAAAGGCAAAATGACAGTGAGCATTTCATGTACATATGTATAATTTAGAATAGTGTGCAGGGAAGAGAAGGAAAAGGTCAGCACCTTCTCTAGGGACAACTGACATCATATGAAAGCAAGATGTAGGCCAGCATGCTCTCCAATCAAGCCAACCTTATGACATCACAGATACCCCCTGGAAAATGGGAAACCTGGTTTCTCACTCAGCTCTGCCAGCCCTTCCCTGGGCTGCACTGGGATCACACAGAAAAAGGAAACTACATTCATGTATATAATCATAACCACCACCACTCCAAGTTCTGTGCTCTTCACCCTGCTAAATGGTTTTCATAGTACTTGCCATCACCCACCATATTACACAGCCATCTGCCCCCTCTCTCACCCAGTGCACCATTAATCCCAAGGAGAGTAAAAGCTTTGTTCTGTTTGCTTCCAAATCTCCAACTGCTAGCACACAGTAGATCATCCATAAATATGTGTTGAATGAATCAATTCATCCTTTCACTCAATGAGCATTCTTCAGGCCCCAGAGGACTTTGCTGGGTGATTAAAATACAACTGACAAATGGATAAATAGGATGTGGTCTATGCATACCATAGAATATTTTCAGCCTTAAAAAAAGAATGAAGTACTACAACATGGATGAACCTTGAAAACATTATTTAAAGTAAAAGAAGCTAGGCACAAAGGCCACATGTTGTGTGGTTCCATTTAAATGAATTGTTCAGAACAAGCAAATCCATAAAGACAGAAAGTAGATCAGACTAACAGTTGTCAGGGGCCAGGCGGTTGGGTGTCAGGAGGATGGGAAGTGTTGGTAAAGGATGCAGTTTCCTTTCAGGCTGATGAAAATGTTCTCAAAGTGATTGTGGTGATGGTTGCAGACCTCTGTGAATAGGCTAAAACCCACCAAACTACATTTTAAATGGATGACTGGTATAATAATATATGAATTATATCTCAATAAAGCCATTATAAAAATAATAAGTCTGACCGTATCATCACACCAAAATCCACACTCCTGCCTTTCTTTGTTCCTTGCCTCCCACCAGATTGCCCTTTTTAGAAAAAAAAAACCTAATAGAAAAGCTAACAAAAACATTTTCTTTAACCACACTCCTTTTCTCTAAAGCAATCCTTGTAAAGCATGAGACGGCCTCACACAGACTCCTTGCTTCAGGTGAAAGTCGCTGTGTCCTCACTGTCTCCACTCTCCTCACCTGCAGGATGGGAGCTGGACCACCCCTCCCCCGTGAAGGTGGCATACTGGCACCTGGCTGTCACAGGAGAAAATGCAGAGTGTAAGACTGGCTCTAGGAAATCTGGCCAGAGAAGAGCTATGATTTTAGCAAGCAGTAAGCTTAATTTGATTTCTAATCTGCTTGGAGACAAAGTGACGAGATGCCACCAACTGTCACCTCGCTAGCTATGTTCTCAGAAGCAGCAAAATAAAATCACCACATCTATTATTTTTAAAAATATACAGTGATTCTTAACCTCAAACCCCTGGTGGACTTTGCTACTCTCTGCACTCTTCAATCCCTCGATAACATTTTAAAATACCGACTCAACTTCTGAACAGTCCAGGAGAGCAGCTTTGCATCTTTCGTTTTTCTCACCCCGCCCCCAGCACAATGGATGATGGACAGGCGGGCTGCCCTCATCTCTCCCTGAGAGGACACGACAAGGCCCAATCAGAGTCCCCAGCACCCTGCACCCTCAGGGAGTATCTCTGGGTCAGAGCACAACAGGCTGCATGTTTGCACCTTATTAAACTGCAGTTCTGGGAGCCTTTTCAGAACTGCAAAGAAAGAGGATGGTTGCAAATGGAAATATTGATCTCTATGACAAGATTAGTGAGCTTCATTGACTTGCAGGAAAACACAGTCTTTGGTGGAAAAAAAAAAACTATCCTATTTTGTTTTCCCTCATTTTTAAAAGAATAGCTTATTTCCTTTTTCCATAGGCATTGAAAGTAACTAACAATGAAAAAGTTGGGAAAACCATCAACATCAAAAGATTCCCATTGCTCACTTGGAAGAATCAAAAACAAAAACAAAACCCCACAGATCAAGGCAAAGAACAAAATAAGCAAAGAAACAAAACAGAAACGGACTCATAGATACAGAGAACAGACTAGGGGTGGGGGCAGGGAATAGGTGAGAAAGGTGAAGGGATTAAGTACAAGTCAGTAGTTACAACGTAGCCATGGGGATGGAAAGCACAGCATAAGGAATATGGTCAATAATATTGCAAAAACTATGTATGGTGCCAGGTGGGCACTAGAACTACAGGGGAGGATCACTTCACAAATACATAATTGCCTGACCTCTATGCTGTCCACCTGAAATAGAAAATAATATTGACTGTCAAATAATTGAAAAAAACATATGTCAAGGACCCCCTGTGATGGTGGGCTTCCAGAAGGCAGCAGTTGTGTCCTAGCGTTTGCATTCCCGAGGGCCCACTGTGCGCTCAGGTCTGTGCTGGGCACTGAAGATACCACATGCTTACAACTCTGCCCCGCTCCACACATGTTCATCCTGTGATGGGGGGGACGCTACACTGTGGTTTATAGTGTATCTGCAAAGCAGCATTAGAGCAGGGCTTCTCGACTGCAGCGCTCCTGGTTCTTTGAGCCAATCATTCTTCATTGAGGGGCTGTCCTGTGCACTGCAGCATGTTTAGCAGCATCCCTGGCCTCTACCCACTAGAAGCCAGCAGCATCTTCCCAGTTGTGACAACTCAAAATGTCTCCCCAAATTGGCAAACGTCCCCTGGGAGCCACATCATCTTGCATTAGAGCTATAAGGGTGGATGTAAAGTTCTGGAAGGGTTCAGAGTAGATCGATTCAAGAGGAGAAGAAAGAGGAGCAAGGTACTTCCCTGGGACCTTACTCAGAAGTGTGTCCCCAGACTCATCAAGACAAAAAGAGAGAAGATCCAAATAAATAAAATCAGAAATGAAAGAGAAGTAACAACTGACACCACAGAAACACAAAGGATTGTAAGAAAATACTACAAACAACTCTATGCCAAGAAATTGGGCAACCTGGGCCAAAGGGGTAAACTTCTAGAAACATACAACCTTCCAAAACTGAATCAGAAAGCAGAAAATCTAAATAGACCAATAAAAACTAGTGAAATTGAAGCAGTCATCAGAAAACTCCCAGCACACAAAAGCCCTGGACCAGATGGCTTCACAGGCAAATTTTATCAAACATTCAAAGAAGAACTAACACCTATCCTTCTCAAACTATTCCAAAAAATTCAAGAAGAGGGAAGACTCCCAAACTCTTTTTATTAGGCCAATATTATCCTAATTCCAAAACCAGGTAAAGACACAACAACAAGAAAATTACAGGGCAGGTGGGGGAAATGGCCCGGGGAGGAAGACACAGAGAGCCATTGAGAAGTTGAGAGTTCCCCACCCCCGCCCCCTCCCAGCCCTAAAAGACTCTGTAAGGAGACCACTCTCCAGCTCTCCAAGGAGACCCCTGGAGCCCAAGAAAACCAACTCTGAGGCACACTAACCAGGCAAACAAATATGGTCACATACGAGGTGTTAAAGATTACTTCCAGAATATCTATCACAAACCCAGAGCCGTATTGCGTGCGAGGGAATATCCATTAAAAATATTCCCCACCACAGAACACGTGACCTTTCTCAGTGAAAAATTAAAGGCACTGTATCTGCTTTCAACAAGGTTAAAGACTAATTTAGGTAGAACGGAGCAAGCTATAACAATTCTCAAATAAAGGAGCCTCATAGAAAAAAGTTTTAAAAAGGAAAAAAACGTACACATTCTTGGGAAAAACTCAAATGATCACCAGGACAAATAAGTAAAATTCTCTCTACAGTTCATTGATTCTACTCCTAGGTATACGATGCTGTGGAGTGTTTAAAAACATATAAAGGGAAGTAATACTTACAAACTAGCAATGCCAACATAATTTCAATTAATTTGAAGGTTTAAAATGAGTCAATGATGTAAGGCAATTTTTCGGGTGGGCTCAGGAGGTGGCAGAACAAGACAACAGCCAAGAAATCAAACCGGCCACAATGATATCAGCTCCAAAACTACTGGGAACCTGCCTGCCTGCAATGACAAATGGCCTTCTCCGCGATGAGACCTGGCTTGGTGGGCAGCTTTCCGAAGGCCGTCAAACTCCAAGTGTTTGGGTAAGAAAACCTTCCCTCATGGCAAATCTGGGATCATACAAGGAGCTTTGTCGTGGCTTCCAAAGGAAGAGCTGAGCACTGATGAAGTACATTGTGATTAGAGCATTCAATGTGTTAGGAAAAGCAGTCACTCAAAATCTGCCACTTTTATGCATATGGAACTCCAAAGTGTATCTGGCATGTTCACTTTTTAGATTTAGTTTTACACCTAAGAGCTTCTTAATTAAAGTATTAATCACAGGCTTTGAACTGATGTTCATATTTCTGCAATGTGTACATTGGTTTTCTTCCAAGCCCTGGGCTGCCTCAGGCCCTGGGAGTCCCAGAAAGCATCCTGAGCTAGACCGATAAAAACCGCAGCGTCCCGAGGCCTTGGCCTAAAAGCCTTCTTGCACTCTGGCTCAGAGTTTGGGTGTCAAGGCTACACAAAATGTAAACTCCACTTCCCTTCCCTTAGAGTCACATTCCAATTCCAAAAGCCAATTAGTCAAGTGCAGAATTGCACATTGCTTTGGTTCTTTCTGCTTTTGAATTCATTTTCTGGGATCTTATGTATAGAAGGTAGAAACCAAGGATAATGCCTGTAACAATCATAATTACATAGGAAGATATGCAAACACACACATATGAACACACACACACACACATGGACACACACACTTTGATGTCTTGGCTGCAGGTAGGAGAGAACCCAGCCAACCACTTTCCATCTCCAGTGACTCTCTGTGCCCAGCTTCCACTGAGCTATAGGGACAAGAACTTGGCTTTCTTCTTCAAGACTTACCTAGATGTTTTTCTCTTAGAATAGAAAAGCAATTTAATCATATTCATTAAGCTTCACAGCACTGCTGAAATATCTTCTGAATTTTCAGAAGCTAAAACAAAAGAGAGTTGTACCCCAAGATCATTCTTGGGGTCCCCTGAGAAGACTGATTTCACATAAAATTTAAACTAAGAAAAATATTGCAAAAGTATCACACATCCCAAAACAACTAAAAAGACCAAAAAAAGGTGGGGGGGGGGGCGGCGGGAAAGGAGGAAGAGAGAAGTAAAGTAAAAAGACAAAAATAAAATTTGCCCTTAGAAGTCTTATCTAAAATATGAGGCACTGTTATTTGATAATGCTGCTTGCTCTGGGAGAAATATTCTTTAAAACAGTCATCTGAAATCCTAGACAATAGCAGGTTCTTTTGAGGCTGATGGTGGGAGCCCCGCTGATGAATCCAACACACGACCAGGGCCACATCCTCTTTGATGCTTCAGGCATGAAAGTGTTTCAGTATCTTACTCTGCATGCATTATCACCCTGGCAGTGGAGAAGAATACTTCTGGACTCAAAGGCTTCCGAAGTAAATACAGTCCCATCATGTCAGCTTAATAATCACCAAGAGTTTTTGTTCCATCATCAGTCCTTTGAGATTTACACCTTTGCTCTCAGGCACAGCAATATCCAAAGCAAGAGTTGAAGGCTTGGAAAATTAATGCACGGGGTGTCTCTCTCTTGTTATGAAAAGTTATTTCTTTTTCCTAAAGACGTGGCAACACGAACTCTTGGTTTCGAGCAGATTTAGTAACAAACTATAGAAATGATCCCTGAAAATATAGTCTTTCGAGCAGATTTAATGGCAACATCTCTAATCAAGTGCTCCATGACTTTCCTGCACCAGAATATAATTTTAAACTTGAAAGGGGTCCCCAAATGCCCCCTGGGAGCTACTGAATGAAGAGCCCTTTCCAAGCTCTCTACAGAGGCCTCCCCAGCAGGCTGCCCTCGGTTCGCCCACTAGTCCTTGCTTAGATCTAAGTCGGCCGGCCGTTTCATCTGTGTGCACCCAACGCGGTGCTCACCAGGGAAAAAAACTTTCCCGCTCTCATCCTCCTGTTCTGGAACTTGGCCCATTCACAATATTGCTTCCTGATCCTTCCAATAAGCTAAACCCCAGAGGCACTTAACAATTAAAAGAAGGGACCAGAGGCATCGGGTTGGAACATGTACATCCCGCATAAAATCAAACTGTTCTTTTTCTGGGTCTCCATATTACCAGCATTGCCCAGCTAGATCATTTAATCTGTGCCCAATTGTTACCTTTCTGCAACAAGGAAATAATAGATTAAGATGCCTTTATTCTTGTTTTCCTCCCCTAAAAGAAGTTAAAAATTTAAAGCCTCTGCAAAATTTCAAGTTCACATTGAATTCCTCTGGGCTAGGAGATACAGGAGATTGAGTAAGCCATTCAAGTATTCATCACAGAGATATTCAGCCAGGATCAAATTAGGTTGTTCGGTTTTCATGGGCCCCATGGGGGCTAGTTCTGTTTAACATCATCAGACAAGGAACTTATTATTATAACATGGCAAGTGCAGTCTATTTCCAAAATATTATTTCCCTAAGTTCTCAATCAGGGGAGTCCAGTCTGAGGCCTGGGGGCCACATGCGGCCCAGGGTGGCTATGAATGTGCCCCAACACAAAATCGTAAATTTACTTAAAACAGTATGAGATTTTCTTGTGAGCTCATGTTGCCATGTATTTAATGTGTGGCCCAAGACAACTCTTCTTCTTCCAGTGTGGCCCAGGGATGCCAAAAGGCTAGATACCCTTTTTTAGAGTATTCAGACTCTGCATACTGGCTAAGTAGCCTCCGCATCACATTAGCCAAAGCAACAGGCTTGTTGCCCACACCACCCCATCTACCTCCCAGTATGTTCCTTTTTAAAAACCTCAGCTGTGTGTGCCAGGTAGATGTATACTAGGTGGATATCATCTGAATTGGGCATGCCTACATAGTCCCCAAATTTGTAGATTAACTCCAAAAATAAAGAATAGCATCTAATAATTAAGTACTTATCAAGGGTACTTTATACAGATATTCTCTCCTTCTCTCTCTGAAACAACACTACAAGGCTGGCATTATCATCCCTGCACCATGGATGAGGAAACTAAGGCCCCAAGAGGTTAAACAAGTTTCCCATGGTCACACAGCAAGTAAGAGCAGATCTGGAATTCAGACACAGGACTCTTTAACTCCAAGGCACTGTCCTTGGCCTCTACTCTGCCTCTCATGGTTCCTGACATGCCAGTCAGCAACCCCTAACTGTCCCCACTTCCCCTGCACCAGCCTCATTCCCTTCAGAGTCCTTGCACACCTTCCAAGGCTTCCTGGAAGCAACCTAGTTTCTCTCCAACAACTCAGCTTCCACGGCCCACTGGTGTGTCCCAGCCTGGCCCAGGCTCCAGGATGTTCCATCCAGTTTGCCTTGCAGGTAACAGTCCCACCAGTTCATCCAAGAATCTGGATCCTTTATCATAATACTACCTCACTGAATCCCTCACAACATCCTGCAAAGGATAAACAGGTTCATTCCTATTTTACTAGAAACTGGGGATCAAAAGGATGAAGTCACCGCCACAGACCATACAGGTTATTTAGTGGCAATTTCTGGATTTGACCCCAGGAGGTGCATCGTGTTTCCCAACACTCCTTGGCATTCAGTAGGTCTCAATTCCAATACACGGCTGTTGATGAACTTGTAGTGACACCATTCTCTCCAACACAATGTTTCCACTTGTAGTAATATCTAGTTCAGAAAAAAATTAAAATTCTCAAAAGGTTATTTGTTCAATGGTGATAACCAGCACCCCCGCCCCTCCGAATTCCAGTGGCTTAACCCACCAAAAGTCAAGTTCGCATTCATGCCAAGTCCACTGTGGGTCCAGATGACTCCCCAAGGACACTGTCCAATCTGTGGTGGCTCAGGGCTGACCTCCACATCGACCCATTCTTCCACAGAGGCCCATCAAGGGAAGAATCGGGTGGAGAGCCAGCATTGGTAATGAATGCTCCCATCCAGAAGTGACGCATATTAGTTTCATCCCCACAAAGCAAGTCCCAGAGCCCTGCCCACCTTCAGGAAGGTGGAGAAGTCCAATCCTCCTGCTGATCAGAGGTGAGGAAAAACAGGTGTCAAGAAAGCAGTGAGACCTACTACAGACAGCCAAAAAGGAGAGATTTGAGGGGCAACATGATTTAAGAAGTAGCAAGGTCATGCAGTTAAAAAGTGGCAGAGACAGGACCCAAATCCAGATTTATCTACGTCTGAAATCTGGGTCCTTAACCCACATAATTCTTCAAAGAGTTGTATCCAATTTACATGCCAAGGTTTTTTCTGCATGAATAGGCACTTATTGGCTAGCCCTGCTCTCTGGTGTTGTTCAGCTGACAGCTAACCTAGGTTGGCCTTAGTTGGGAGAACTTGGATGACCCAACTTTGTTCCACACGCCTCTCACCCTCCAGCAGGCTATCTCGGGCATTTTTCATTGTGACAGCAGATGTACAAGAGCAAGCAGGCCCAGAGCAGTCACATGACTGAGCCCAGAGTCTGGGAGTGGAGAGGGAGTGAAGAATTTCCAGGTACATGAAAACTTTTTTTGTAAAAGGCCATATAGTAAATATTTTGCCTTCTTGGTTCATACCGCTTCTGCCACCTCATAATGAACTCTGTGGTTATGGCATAGCAGGCATAGATAATAAGTAAACTGGTGGACATGGCTGTGTCCCAATAAAACTTTATTTAGAAAAACAGGCAGCAGCCAGATTTGCCCAAAGGGCCACTGTTTGCCAGCCCCTGAGTTAGAGCAGTCTTCCACAGAGGATTCTCGTCCTCCTTCTGGAACTATCTGGTTGTACGGTTTTAACAGCATTACTTTTTTCTCACCTGATCTTCATTTTTTCATTTACAAAGTGACATGGTGTTGGAGAGGCTCTTTAGACTGTAAGATTCTAACACTGATGGTCCAAATTACTTTATTATATAAACCGGAAGGTATGTTCTAGAATCTAGTCAAAGAGATTCTCCTCAGCCCGTTAACAGACGATTTATTGCATTTTTCTTTAGTATTATTGCTCACCTGCACAGGTATAAATTCTACAAGCTTCCTTGAACAAGCATCACCATGCAAAAGACACTGATGGACAGCAGTATAATCTTAGCTTCATCCAAGTCAGGCAGATCTTTCCCTCCCTCCAAGCAGGAAGTCAGCCAGACACATGGGAGGGAAAGCAAGCTGACGCTTTAATGGCAAATGGGTGGCAGAGCTTTAGTGATTACAAAAATTAAAAAATGAAATACTAGGGAGTCAACATTGGGTGATGCCAATAAAGGTTAAAAAGAAACATCCAATTAACTGCCCTGGAAGGATAAGCTCCCGTGAGGGACACCGTAAAACAGGGAGTAGGCGTCCTCAGGGGACACAACACTGAGAGCTGAAGGTTGTCCCTGTATCGTCCCCTTTACTAGCACCTCAAGAGCACGTGATTCAGCATACTGCAACATCACAGGAGGACATTTTTGCCCTTTCCCTCCGTTAATATTCCCTGCCAGGCTGTTGCCGAAACTACAAATAAGGATATTTGTGTTAATAGCTGCTGCAAAGGGGAAGTACATATGAAATGCTCTGTAACCGTCCGTAAAATCAGAGCAACGTGCAGAGGGTTGCGAACATCTAACTTTCTGAAGCTTTGTTATCAGCTGTTCTTGGTGGGGGCGGGGGTGCAGTTTTGTCCCTGGGAGATATTTTGCAACCTTTGGGGATATTTTGATTGTCCCGATGGGGAGAGTGCTACTGGCATCCAGTGGGTACAGGCCAAGGATGATGCTAAATATCCCATGATGCATAGGACAGACACACACACACACACACACACACACACACACACACACACACAAAAACAGAAAATGACCTGGTCTAATGTGTCAACACTGTCAAACCTGGTTGAGAAACCTGCTTTTCACAGACGATAAAAATCAGCTGAGAGTCACAGCAACGCTCCAATTACTGGGAACTCCAAATCATGATCGTCCATCACACAAAAGCAACACAGATTTCAGGGCACCCCCGAGCGACTTTGTTTAGCAGCCAAGCCACATTCAAGCCAGGAATGCGCTATCAAAACGTGGGGCAGACGAGCTAGAGAAAGGCGCCACTCTGAAAGGCGTCCCAAGTCCCAACACCTGGCCCCAGGTATGACAAATGGCTCAAAGTACGGAAAACCCCTTTGGGAGTAATACATCACTTCACAAAAAAGTTAAAAAATAAAATAAAAGCAACCTACAACATCAAAAGCATTTTGGCTATCTTCTAGCCAAAGGACACCTTTCGTGACAGGAGAGTCCCCATCTCATCTGAGTTATGGCTCCACCATCATATGCAACATCAGCTTTGACTATAACTTGTTGTGACGTCTCTCCAACAGGATGCAATCTATCAGCCGGTCAAAGAGCTGGAAAATTGATATCTGTTTAGCTAAACAGATCACATCTGTGAGCGAACTTGTGCAAATAATCTGGCACTGTTGCTTACACTGTATGTCGACAGACACCATTTATCATTTGGGTTACTTCTAGAACTCGGTTTTGTATGCATTGCATAGGAACGCGTGCGCCCTTCAACAAGGGCTCACACTTTATATGGAGCCTTTAGGGCGTGTTTGCGTTACTTGTCGGTTGGCCGTCCTGAAGGGAAGAGAACACGGAAGCACTCCCGCGACACTCAGTTCTGGTTCTCCATTGCACTGCCCTTCGAGCTCACCAGCGTCACTTCCACTCAGCTTATTCCTACCCTCCTCAGGTGACAGGTTGTCGGCAAAAGCAGAGGGGAGCGTTTAGGATTACGTTCCCGGGCCTGATGTAAAGTGTGATGACACTGTGATGACAGTGATCACAAATACTAGAAACCACCTCCGTGACGTTTTTATATCCATTCTGATTGTTTCCAGATTATGTATTGTCTCGCAAATACATTGGACTTTTGGTGTTTTATCCTTTCAGTTGTTTCTGGTTTGGTGTGAATTTTAACAAAAACCTTACCACTAAAGAAATGAAGCTGTCATACATCATTCCCTAGACAATAGGACTTCCTTATTAAAATTTAGAAAATGTCAATAATCACCCCAGGGATTCAAGTTGCACTGAAATGCCCCCACGGTTACCTGTCCTGTCGTATCAACATTACCCATTGCCAAGGCGTCAATGCCAAGTCAGCCAGGTCCCATCTTCAGCCTGAGGTTCTGGAAGCAATGTCTGTTAGAGCTGGAAATCAACATAAAGGTGATCTGTTCCAGCCTAGAGTCTGTTCCAGCCCACAGCGGGCAAAGGAGAGCCAACAGCCAGCGATTCAGGGGGAGGACAGAGCGAACACTGTCAGGACGCCCACCACGTGCCAGATGCTGGGCTGAGGCTTCGCAGGTGAATTCTAATGACCACATGGACCAACCCTATATGAGGGCCAAGGACTGGGCAGTACGCTGTTACAGCCTGTTCAAGCTAAAGAACAAAAGGACAACTCAATGTTGGTCTGCCGAACCCCAAAGGCCATGAGTTACCCCACTTAATATTCCTCCTGGAGAGGGAGGCCAGGGCACACCAGGAAGTCCCTGCACATCTCAGTGGGACCACATTGTCCAGCCGCTGTGAAGTAACATCAGTAATTGTGTCCTTTCTGGACTGAATTGAGGCCCATCGTGATGTTTCTGCTCTGAGAAGGAACGTGTCAGAGGATCAAACTCCTCCTCAACATTAAAAACCAAAATGTACAGACCTGCGAGAGCTGTGGAACAGGGGCCCGCCCCCAGGAACGGAGAAGAGCCTGTACAAGCCGCATCACTGCACACCACTAATTAAGAATGTGTCGATGGCGGCGTGTATCTCAGGGGGCCGCCGCCGGTGAGAGCCACAGCGTTCCACCAAGCCTGGGAACCAGTACTTGGTCACTAATCGGATGCATAATTTATGTGGGCAAAAATGTGCCTCCTCTCGTCCAGAACAGACAAGTGCCGGCGCAAGCCCCAGCTGTGCACCCAGCCCCTTCACGGAGAAATGCTATTCCCGTAATGGTCTCCTTCTTGTTTCAACCCAGAGCCCATTTCACCACATTGCCCCTGAGAAGGATGAACTCTCCAGACCTCCTGCCAATAGCGAACTGATGTGCTGCTTGCGGGAGCCTGAGAGAGGGGCTATTATTTCTGCAGTCACTCAGCCTGATGCATTTTAACTAGCTGCATCAGCCTCGGGAGCCTAAACAAGACACGTGTCCTATGGCTTGCAAACCTATAGACGCAGCCAGGCTCAGGGACACCAAAACAGGCCAGGTCTGTACCCCAGGACCCTTCCTACATGCACAGGCTCACAGTCTTCTCACCACTTGAGCATCACTTGTGTGCTGTTGTTTTGGAATAAGCTGGAAAATAAGTCCTTGAGGCTCTCTGATACTCCCAGGTCTGCAGCCAGACTTCAGTGCCTAAAAGCAATGAGGCAGCTTCTCCCCTGCATTAGCTCAAGTCACTGCCATGGGCTGAGAAACCTGTTTCCTTGAACCCTGGTTCTTCCGGTGTGGGGCCAAGCCCCAGCTCCTTTATGAATGTGATCCAAATATGGATACTCTTACCAGAAAAATGCATGAAGGAGACCAGGAAATTCTGCACACATTTTCAGGGTGTTCACGCATGCCACAAGCCAGCTGTGGACCCCTAAATGTCAGCTCGGACAGCCCATGCATCTTGTCACCCGTGCAGAAGCTGGCATCTGCTCTCCCTCTGCAGGGCTCCTCCAAGCTCCGTCTTATCCCACGATTGCTCCATTTATGCCACTCACGTTAAAACTTCCCTGAAGAAAGGACTCAATTTGTCAGCTTGTCATCTTCCAATATGGAGTGTCCTATTGGCCCACGTTCTTGAGCCAGGTCACTTGAAAGGCCACCACTGGCTCAGACACTGGTTCTTTTCTCCCCTTTATCTCCAAACCACACTTACTTGCTGCCACTAACAAAGGCAGCCACCCTAGAGTGCCTACTGGGCACCTTTTAGTGTGCCCGCATCGTGACTATGTATTGTGATTATGAGCATTGTCCTAAACGTACATTATGTACATGCTATGTAGCTCACTATTTCCTTGAAACCTGGTTCTTCCAGTGTGGGGCCAAGCCCCACCTCCTTTATGAATGCGATCCAAGTATGGATACTCTTACCAGAAAAATACAGGAAGGGGACCAGGAAATTCTGCACATATTTGCAGGGTGTTCACGCATGCCACAAGCCAGCTATGGACCCCTAAATGTCAGGAGCTCAGGTTGGACCATTATCGGAGATGCTGGCCCTTGGCCAAAGTTAAAGGCCTAGTCTGACCAATTGTAGCCAGGGGTTCAGGGCCACATGGCATAAAGCAGAATCTGCACACAGACAACTTCCTGTGGCCCATCTTCCTGAAGCAGCAGAGGCCAGGCGGCCACTCTGGGTCAGATGAACTTCCCTTCTGTCTCCTCCTCAAACAAAGGAACACTCTTAGTGATAACCCGCATATTCGCCCATCCTGATGTGCCCTCCCAGCAGCTCGTACTCCCACCCCTCACCTCACTCAGAACCCAGAAAGTCCTCCCAGGGCGGCCTCCTCGCTGTGACCATGTGTCTACTCCGTGGCTGTCTTGCCCATAATTCTACATTTGTTGTCATGAAGCTCAGAAAGAGTTCTGAACAGTGTTCTTATGTTGAGGTGTGGCCCTACGTTCAGGCTGTTCACCTACAGACTCGAAGAACCAGCCTTTCACAGGTGTGGGAAGAGGTCGAGGATGTTATTTGCTGGAATCCCAGGGTTGCCGGGATGGGAAAGATGAGGAGGGCTGAACCCCCATTTTCGGGAGGCAGCGATCTGTGGAAAGGCCCTCTAACAAGGCCATGGCTATGCAACAGACCACCACAAAATTGAATGGCTTAACACCATGGTCTGTGTTCCCTCTTGTGGTTCTCTGCATTTGCTGGACTTCGCTGGGCTGTTCTCACGTGAGTCTCTTACACAGAGGCCACCAGATGGAGTCGTGGGACAGATGTTCAAGATGACTCCTCTCTCACACAGCTGGTGGCTGGCCAGCCGGGTACCCCATTGTCTTTACTCAGCTGGCTTAGGCTCCTTCAAAGCACAGTCTTAGGGTAGTCAGACTTCTTATGTGACAGCTGATGTCTTAGTTCCCAAGGACTGCCATGACAGATTTCCACAACTGGGTGGCTTTCAACAACAGAACTTCATTCTGTCACCATCTGATATAATAGAAAGACTGTGAGTGAAAGAGATGTCCGAAAAGGATTGTAAGAAGTTTTCTACACATCAAGACTGTGCTCTCCCCTTTGACATTTCTCCAGAGATTAGATAAAGATCTGTTTGCTTTCATTTTCCTGCTGGCTCTTATTTTTGACACATGGTTTTCTGTAGGCCAAGATCAAAAGGCTCCATTGTTTTTATATAAACTACATCTCTCTCACCCCCTGAATAACGCCAACACTGGGCTCTGCCCATGGGGTTTGATCAACATAGCCTGACTGGCTTTCAAATAATTACAAGTTTAATTTGGGGGATTATCCATTTGGTGAAACAAGAATTTCTTTTAAATGGGAGTATGCTTTTAAAAAATACCAACAAAACTCTGTAATCTACCCTTATTGTAGTAAGTTCCAAGGTGGGTGTTACGAACTGTTTCAGTTTGAGCATCATCCAAGGTGATATTTTGGCTAGTTGCCTTTACAGGAAAGTCTGGATGGACGGATCAGTTATAGAGAATGCGGCTGGCAGGTAGTCTTCAGAAAGCAAGGACTCAGGAGATGTAGGCAGTGTTCCCAAACGCGGGCTGCAAAAAATACTCCCCAAGACCATAAATTCTTCTCTCTCAAGAAATGTATAGAGGGTGACCAGGACCCCAGGCAGCTAGTGGGGATTTTATGACTACAAGCTTTCCACTTGGAAGGACTCGGTCAGAAACATCAAGGACTCAGGCCACTCTGATGACATTTAGACGCCAGCCAATGAAACAAAGCAGCCGCAGGTGGGGGTCCACGGAAATACTTCCTATTTCAATGTTGTGGATGTGATCTGGGTACAGAAGGTCTGAAACAGACCTGAAATGAGGCCACCCTGCCCAACAATTGACATATCTAATCAGGGCAAGTGTTTTATTAGCTAACATTTACTGAAGACTTACTACGTTATGCATTCAACACACATAGTCTTATTTCACGTTTAACTCTCACAGCAGTTCCTATGAAATTAGTGCTGTTGACAATAAGATGAACTGGACTGGAAATCCGGGTGGGGATGGATAAACCATTCCCTGCTCAAAAACACTGCCCTGCAGTGAAATAGAAAGACGGAGGTCTGCAGATTGCCTGGATATTTAAAACTGCCAGAATAAAATAAACTAAGAATATAGTTTGAGTTTTAATAAGTAGAACCAAGGGCTCAAAGAGGGTTTAAACATAATTTTACATCTATGTATATGCTAAGCTTGTATGTATTCAGACAAATTTATGAATGTGGTGTTCTTGTCCCTACACTCAGGGTGTAATGAAGGCCCCTCCATGTGTTAATGTCATTAAAATACAGCAGCGGTTAGCGCATAAAGCAAACAACAACTAAAGGTGGAGGAAGATACCACTTCACAGCCGCCGAGACAACTAAATTTAAGAAGACAGGCAATAACAAGTTTCGGCAAGGACTGGTGAGGCCGTAAAACAGTGCGGCCTCTTTGGAAAACAATCTGGCAGTTCATCAAAACAGTCCATGTGTATTTACAATATAACCAGCAATTTCACTCCAAGATAACGAGGCAAGGGAAAAGAAACCATGCATTCACACAAAGATTTCACATAAACGTTCACAGTGATATTATTCAAAATAGCCAAAAGGTGGAAACGACCCAAATAGCCACCAACTGCTTAACGAATGGACGAAATGTGGTCTATCCATACAATGGAAACTTATTTGGTAATTTTTTTTTAAATGAAGTTCTGATACCTGCTACAACATGATGACCCTTGAAAACATCATGCCAGTCACAAGGACCACACATTATACAATTCCACTTACACAAAATGTCCAAAATAAAGAAATCCACAGACACAGAAAGTAGAGTAGTGGTTCCCAGGCAGTGAGGGACAGGGAAGCGAGCAGTGACGGCCTATGGTTTCTCTGGGGGTGTTGAGAATGTTCTGGAATTAGACTGTGGTGACGGGCAAACAACTCCGCTGAACTGCACACTGTGAAAGTGTGGGCTTCACAGTGTGGGAATTGTCAGAGAAATAGATGCTTTGTAAAGCAGCACCTGGGGGGACGGTCTGAGGACAGTGGTGGATTCAGATTTGTAGGCCCTGAAATTCAGCCAACTTGGGGAACCTTCAAGAAAAATAACTTTCAAATGCGAATTCACTATGCAACAATGTACATACAGTTAGCGATGTGGTGCTTACTATTCGTTTGAAAGTTTTTAAGTGGGACGATTTCATGTTGTGTCTTTTTTACCACGATAAAAAAATGCAAATACGAAATCAGGTGCAAAACTGGATATTTAGAATGAGAAACGATGAATCATGAGTTTTTAAAGCTGGAAGACATCCGGAAACCATTTACAAAACCACTTTTGAGGGGGTGGGGGTAACTAACTGCCTGCCACATGTCTATGACTTCATCTCCCTCCATTGCTGGCATCGTAGTCTCTGTTCACCTTTCCATGAGACACGACTTTGTATCATCTTCTACAGAGAGAACAGGAAGAGTTCCGTCTTCCCTTTGGCATCATTGATGCCACCTGGTTTCCACTACGCACATGTCCCAATTTCTCCCTCCTCAAAACGAGTTCCCTGCCTTCCCAGGACACCCTCCCCAGAGATGGAGAACAGTTTCCATTGTCTTGTTGAGCATGATTTTACCACCCTGCACTTGAACTTCCCCACACCAGCCAGGCTAGGCTGGTAAAAATGTGGGGAAAACAGCTCAACTGTTTCTGAAAAACAATTTGGCAACAGATATTAGAGATCCTTCTAAATGCCAATTCTGGAAATTTCTCCTTAGGAAATAATTCTATAAGCACAGAATGACCTAAATGTCCAATTTAGGCAAATAGTAAGATAAATTATTATACCTAATCAAATGTTGGCAGCGTTTAAAATGGTCATAAAAATGATATAATAGCATAGGGGAAATCATAATAATACATGTAATATTATAGAATTATAATAAGGAATGGGATGAAATAAAATTGTGTTCACAGCATGTCTAGAACTAGATTTGTTTTTAATCTGTGCATTAAAAAAAAGACTGGAAGGAAATGAAGCAAAACACTTAAAGGATTGTGTTAGTGTAGGCTGAGGTAAATTTTCCTTATCTCATAGAAATGTCATAACGAAAATAGGGTTGCCTAATAATCCTGTCTACTCCGTGCCTCAGCTTATAGAATGAGTGGTCTTAAATATTAGCAAAGCAGCTGGCTCCATCGAGAGGGGTACTATGACATACAAACATAAAATATCGCTGTGAGTTTCTATCTGGAGCTCTTTCAGCAAGAAGCATCTGTTTATACATAGCAATATTCTGGCAGGAAAAAGTCAATCCAGTTAAATACTTTCACCTCCACAATCACCGCACGCATCCTATCTAGCTTTGCTCCCGTGACGGGAACCTCCGCTCAGTGATTCCTGAGCACACAGTTCCAGCGCGAGCATCAGCCTTGCCATCTGCTGTGCGCCCTCCTGAGCTGGAAATCAAAATGCCTCCACAAGACGTACACAGACCTGCCAAGAATTGTCAGAGGTGCGCGTTCCTGTAATAGCAATCTGGCTGCAGTCACTGAGCCAAGGAAAGAGGAGAGTCGGTGTGTACCAGCTGCTGGACCAGAACGGATGGGGTCAAGGACAAAGAAGAGGATGAAAGTGCAGTTAACAGTTGGCGATGGGCAACTTGCAACTTTGGAAAGCACTTGCAGTTGAAGTGGTTGTCTAGTCATAGGTTAAACATCTCAGTGTTACTGTGGAGAGAGAAGTCCGTTTGAGTCCGGTTCATGTTGGACTTGACCCCACCGGCTCCTAGCAGAACAGCTGTGTGATTTAAGAAAGGTGAGGGCCACATGGAGGGAGCTGGTTCCACAAGCTCATGGTAGCTTCCCTACCTCAGATGTGCAGACCAGAAACAGAGCTAAACCTGGGCTGCTGAGCGCAGGAGAAAGTGGCCCAGCTTTGGAAAGACTTGGATTCGAATCCATGCTCACCCAATTTCCCACTATGTTTCATTGGCAAAATGCTTAACCTCCCCGTCTCAGTTTTATGATTAGTAAAGTGAGAATAATAATTCCTATTTTACAGGATTCTTAGTAGGATTGAAATATAACCCAGCAATCCACTCCTAGGCATCTGCCTGAAAGAAATAAAAACACAGGTCCACACCAAGACTTATGTCTGCATGTTTGCAGCATCACTATTCATAACAGCCAAAAAGTAGGAACAACCCAAGTGTCCATCAGCTGACGAATGGATAAACAAAACGTGCCCTGTCCACATCACAGGATATTACTCCACAATAAAAAGGAATGAAACACTGACACGTGCTCCAGCATGGACGAGCCTCGAAAGCATGATGTCCAGTGAAAGAAGACCCAAAAGGCCACATTCTGTATGTTTCCATTTATATGAAAAGTCCAGATTGGGCAGTTCTGTAGAAGTAGGAAGCAGACTGCGGTTGCTCGGGACTGGAAAGAATGGGAGTCAGAAAGGTGATAGCTTAAGGACATGAGGCTTCTTTTTCAGGTGATGAAAACACTCTAAAATTGACGGTGGTGATGGCTGCTCACATATGTGAACGTACTAAAACCACTGAATCATACACTCTCCATGGATGAATCGTGTGCTATGTGAATTGTAGCTCAATAAAGTGATAACAAGAAATGATGTGTATTAAAGGCCTAGTGTAGTTGCAGGTGATCAGTGAGTCATGGTTATCATTAGACCTGTCATTCCCTTGTAACTCACCTTGCTCCTCACCTTCCTAGACAACACAATTCCTTAGTACAGAGTGTTTTCTGCTCAAAAGGGAATAACAGATGTGAAATGGCAATCCTTGGAGAGACTTTGAGTTTCCCATTCCTTTTTACAGGTGGGAAAAAGCCCAGAAGACAAACAGCTCTTACTTGAGAAATCACAAGCAAGGGGCAGCTGGACCAGAACATGAAGGAGGACAGAGGATTAACCAGGACTTTCCCTGTGAAACAAGGCAAGTGCAAAGGCAGCAAAGCTTGAGGAATGGCACCCTCCAGGTTCAGGGTGTGCCTGGAGGCAGTTTGCTGGGGGAGGGGCTGCAAATTTAGTTAAGGTCAGTTCATGAGGGATCCTGGGAATGGCACTCCTGGGGCTGTGCAGAAGCCCTGTTTACATGACATTTATCCTAGGACCAGAACTGGAAAGCAAGGCCAACTTGGGACCTTCCAGCAGTCTATGTACATAAAATGAAGTTGGCCCAGCTTTTGCTACATCACGTGAGCATCGTTCTCAGATTTCCAGATTTGGAGAGCTTGGGGACAATGATCTGTCATCAAATACGACTCAGGTAGCATCCCAGATGTTCCCTCTGCAGGGGCTCAGGGAGCAGCATCCTCTAGAGCCACAGAAAACAAGGTTGGCACAATGAGATGCCTGTGAGGCTGCCAGGCTGCCAAGAGCTACCTGCCACACGGTAAGAGCTCATGGGCAGAAACACCAAACAGTGGTTTCAAATACAAGCCCCGAATCGGAAGCCACAACTTTTAGACTATACATGTGGATGTGCAATCTGGCCGCTTCTTCAATGGGCAGCTCTCAGCCCAAAGAAAGCAGCCATGTGGTACATTTATTTAAACACAGGTCATGGCTCTCCCAAGTCCCCAGCACCACCAAGGAGACCACTCAGCACCTGATACAGAGAAGCAGCTATAGACCAGGGCCAACGCCCCAGAGAACTTGGCAACATCTGGAAATGGTAGAGTCCACTGGCTGCCTACCCAACATCAAAATGCTCCTTCCCCCTTGCTGGACAAACCTCTTTTGCTGGGGTAATTTATCAGCAGGGTCAGGGCCACATTCCCAGGCTCTTCTCCACATCCTTAGTCTTAGCCAACATATTGTGAACAGAAAAAAGTATGACCTCAGAATAACCACATTGTTAATGAGAAATGTTTTCTCTTTAGAGAGGAACTCTGCCTAACAAGTGAAGAAGGAAGACTAAATTAGAATGTTACCCTGTTACAAACCCTTAATGAAATAATGAACTTCCACAGTAATCATCGAAAATGGAAACACACACCATCATCTAGGAAGTTAACTTGCCCCCCAAATCAACCTGAATGTGGACAAGATTCTAGATACAGTAACAGTTTAGAGGAAATACAGAGGAACGTGTTAAACTACAGGTAGAGATGCAAATAGCAAAATCTAGACTGTGGGGAATTCTATTGAGCAAGTGACCAATAACAAATAAATGACAGTGGGGAAAAGTGGGGCCAGGGGGACCTATAGATTGAGAGGGATCTAAGAGATATATCAACTAACTGCAACGTGCATTTCCTTGATTCAAATAAACGACTGAGAGGAAAAGAGAAAGAATATGAATCAGGGAAATCTGAACACTGAATAGCTATTGGATGATATTAAGGAACTATTGTATTTTAGGAATGACAATGATGGTGTAGTTGTGCTTTTAAAAAGTAGAGTCTTTTTTAGAGATACTAACTTAAATATAAAGTGATATGAAGGCCGGGATCGGCTACAAAGTAGTTTAATGGGGGAGGGGACTGAGGAAGTAGATTGGGGGTGGGGTACAGAAGAAAGAAAAATGGCCCTAAAAGGTCATTGTTGAAACTGAAGGATGAGTACTTGGGATGAACTTTAGTAGCTCTCTCTCCTTTTATAGAAGGGTGAGTCAAAAAGAGGGTTACAGTTGTGCATACACAAAATAGTTATATTTGTATTATTATTTCTTAATTATTGTAAGCAGACAGCTTAAATTCATAGCTTGGCTTCACCTGGGAATCTTTAAGCCCAGCACAAGTAGCAGCCATCTCAGGTTGCTCTATAGCTCAGGCAGGGTGGCCAATGGCAAAACACAGGTGGGGGGTTGACCTTGGTCTGCACCACCCAGGATACCCCAGAGCGAGTGCACCAGGGCCAGTGGACAGCTACAGACCAGGTCAGAGCACCATCACCCTGCCCCTACACAGCTAATCTCCCTTGGAGAGTGGAGGGTGGTGGTAAGTGGTCACAGCTAATACTTGCAACTGACTCGCCTGGATTAATCCCTCCCATCGACCTGCCAACAGCAACCAGGTTCAACTACAAGAGGAGGGTGTACTCAGCCCACACAGAGGGTGCACCTCAAGCACCCAGTTTGGGTGATAGGGGAGGCTGTGCCACTGAACCCTACAGGAAACCTACTACATTAAGCCATGCTACCAAGACATGAATTCATAGCAGCTCTACCTAATACATAGAAACAAACACAGGGAAGCTGCCAAAACAAGGAAACAAAGAAACATGGCCCAAATGAAAGAAAACATAAAAACTCCAGAAAAAGAACTAAACAAAATGGAGATAAGCAATCTATCCAATGCAGAGTTCAAAACACTGGTTCTAAGGATGCTCAAGGAAATTAGTGAGGATCTCAACAGCATAAAAAAGATCCAGTCAGAAATGAAACATACACTAATTAAAATAAAGAACAATTTACAGGGAAACAACAGTAGAGTGAATAAAACTAAGAATCAAATCAATGATATGGTGCACAAGGAAGCAAAAAAAATCAATTAGAGCAACAAGAAGAAAAGAGAATTTTAAAAAAAGAGTATTAGTATAAGCAACCTCAGGGACAACTTCAAGCTTTCCAACATTCACATCATAGGGGTGAAAGAAGAAGAGAGAGAGCAAGAAATTGGAAATCTATTGACAATGAAAGAAAACTTCCCTAATTTGGTGGAGGAAATAGACATGCAAGTCCAGGAAGCACAGAGAGTCTCAAACAAGAGGGATGCAAAGAGGTCCACTCCCAGACACATCATAAATAAAATGCCAAATGTTAAAGATAAAAAGAGAATCTTAAAAGCAGCAAGAGAAAAGGAATTAGTTACCTACAGGGGAGTTCCCATAAGACTGTCAGCTGATTTCTCAAAAGAAACTTTGTAGGCTAGAAAGGACTGACAAGAAATATTCAAAGTCATGAAAAGCAGGGACCTACAGCCAAGATTGCTCTACCCAGCAAATATGTCATTTAGAATGGAAGGGCAGGTAAAGAGCTTCCTGGACAAGGAGAAAACTAAAGGAGTTCATCATCATCAAACCATTATTATATGAAATGTTAAATGACTTATTTAAGAAAAGAAGATCAAAACTATGAACAATAAAATGGCAATAAAAACATACCTGTCAACAATTGAATCTAAAAAACAAACTAAGCAAACAAGAAGAACAGAGAGAAAATCATGGATATGTAGAGCAGTTTGATGGTTCCCAGATGGGAGGTGGGGTGTGGGGGAACGGGTGAGGAGGTGAAGGGATTAAGAAGTACAAATAGGCAGTTACAGAAGAGCCATAGGGATGTAAAGTACAGTATAGGAAAAGGAGTAGCCAAAGAACTTACATGTGTGACCCATGGACATGGACAATGGTATAGGGATTGCCTAAGGGAGTGGGGGAAGCTGGCTGGATGGGGACAAAGGGGGAAAAATCAGGACAACTGTAATAGCATAATCAATAAAACATAATAAATAAATAAATAAAAATTTTTGAAAAAGAAAGCAAGTGTGCCTCCTCCATGTTATTTCTCCTTCCAGGTTCACATCTGGAGGTCGATGTTAATGAGGTCCTTGAGGATGGAAGGAGCCACAAGATGGAAGAAACCTAGGTCTTCACGGAAATTCATCTACCAACCATGGACATCAACTTTAGGCTGTTAGGTAAACAAGAAATAAATTTCTATTGTGTGTGAGCCATTACAACATCTTAGGCCTATTTGTTTCTACAGCCTACTCTACACATAAAATACAGCAATAAATACTTTGGTTTGGGTCCATAACTTAATCATGGGATCTTTCCAAAATTATTCTTTCATCCAAACAATTTTCCCTCCTCTTGCTATTTGTGCATTCTAGCATCGAGGCTTCCTAACGAAAACGCCAAGTACAGATTTTTTAAATGTTAGACAATGTCTGTATCCACCTTAGAAACCTTCTACAGGGAGACCAAGTCAATTAATCAATATCCTTTGAGTGATTCTTAGGTGATTCTGTGTGAATCACCTAATCATACTAACCCCTGCCACAGTACTCCGCTCTATCTAGAGATTATTATGTTTCTGCCAGACGCCCTGTTAGACTCTAACTAGGTAATTGACAGTTTGGTCTACAACCCGTTAGAAAAAAGGAAATAAGATCAGATTTTATTTATTCCTAGTAAACCCACACTAATTCTATCAATCACTTTCCGTTCTAAGTCGTCACAAGCAATTCCCTTAATAATTTCTTCTAGAACCTTGATTGGCTTCAGTTGTCAAGCTCACTAGGCTGTGTAACTGAGAGGTGCCATCTTTCCATTTGCAAAAATCGAAGTTTGGAGACCTTCCACCACCACTCCCCTCTTCCACAGTTCCTTACATCCACTCCCAGCAGTTCGGTGTCCCCACCTGGAAGCCACATGGGAAATATTTCCTTAGCCTCAAGATACTTGAAATCATTTAGAGAACCTCAGTGCCTTAGCTTTGATTCCCCTTTTATCAGTGTGTACTCTACCATTCTTCCTAAGCACCTCTCCCTTGAGAGAGAAGAGAAGCAAAATAACAGAGCCATCTACTTTCTCTGTGTCAACTACGCATCGTACTCCTGTTCCATAGCCGTTAGGTATTTGCTTTGGGGAGAAATGGCAGGTTCCTGATTCCTTAAGTCCTTCCAGCTCCCTCTGTGCCCCAGTGCACATCCAGCTTCTCATGGAATGTGTGCAGGAGACACACTGACAATTTACGAGTTTATTATAAAGGATACAACTCAGGAGCAGCCAAACAGAAGAGATGCATAGTATCAGAGGTGGGGGAAGTGGAGTCTGAGGCTTCTGTTGCCCTCCGGGCACACCACCCTCCCAGCTCCTAAATGTGGTTACCAACCCAATATTCTGGACCGGCTACTCCTCAGTTGTGGTGACTGCCCTGTGCATTATAGGGTGATTAGCAGCATCCCTGGCTCTATCCTTTAGAGGCCAGTGGTACCCACCTACATCCCCAATTGTAACAATCAAAAATGTCCCCAGATATTGCCAGATGTATTCATGGGGAAAATCATCCTGGTGGAGAACTAACATTTCCTCATTTTACAAAAGTGAGCCGGTAACTGTTACCTTTGTTCTAAGGGGCTGTCAACTCTGTGGCTCTGGCTGAGGACAAAGCTGGCATCCATTTGGGGCAGGGAGGAAGGGCAGTGGGAGCACAAAGTGGGGCCCTAGACTACTCTGCTTATTTCTTGCTGGTAGAGACATAACAACCTGGGGAACGTTATCTGCTCCCTCAGAATAAGCACAGTGTCTCTCCCAAGACTGTAAAAATCAATCCGCCATGTTTGGGTTGCAAAACAGCCCTTCCCCACATCTGCTTCTGTTTCCCTTCAATCTCGTAAGAAAATGTCACCTTCCCCTGGGTCCATTGCAATGATGATGACACTTTACATTTATATTGTCAGTTTTGCCAGGAGAGGATGTGAAGAGCTAAACCACACAGGGCACTTTTCAGAAGCTATCAAAAATCAGGAGCATCAGAAGATCACATCTCTGGGAAAGGCTTGGATAATTTAAGAGGTTTTCTCCCTTTCTCTCTTCTCCCTCCCTTCTCTCTTTCCTTTGTCCTTCTCCCTCCTCTCCTTGTCCTCACTAAGGGAAATTGTGCCAAGCTGGGGGCTCTAGACACTAAGACTTTTAGATGCAAGACCTCTGACCTGAGATTTGGTCCCTGCAGAAGAGAGACTGACCTGCAGTGGAAGCAGCCCAGGACTTAGCAGTAGGGGCTCTGGTCCACCTCATGTCTTCTAGGTGTACCCTCGGGCAAAGTTCCTCACCTCCCTGGGTCTCAGTTTCCTCACATACAAAGCGGAGAGAATACATCTACCTGCTCTATCAACCTCACAGGGTTGTTCTAAGAAGTCACCAAGACAGTGTTGGTGTTTGGCTTTGTAAATTGCGGAAAACTATACAAGCTGCTATGGCCCTAGGGCTCACCCTCTCCAATAGCCATGGGCCTAACAATCCCCATGGGATAAAAGTAAGAACAGCGGGAGAAACCTGAAGAGCCTTTGTTGGCCATGTAGCACGTGCCATGGAATAGGAGCTAAGATTTCACAAAGATGTATAAGCTCCAACATTATAGCATATTTCCAAGACCTCTCCTAATGTGTCTTCGGCAGATACAGCACAGTAACCATTCATGTCAGAATGCGAAGGAAGTGGGGGGAGGTGGTGGAAAACATTTCCGGAGACAAAACATGGCTACCAGCCATCCTTCTGTCTTAAGGAACCCAGAGGCCTTATGTCCTCTTTTGCCTTTCCAAAGAGATCGTAATAAACTCCTGAAATTACCCTGTCTAACCTCAGAAATCCTAAACCTACAACCCAGGTGGGGAGGGACTAGATGAGCGATACACAGACTGCCTTTCCCCATGTACAGCCCTATCGCCCACCTGTTGTGGAATCCAGGGTAAGAAGTCAAGGTTATCTAACAGAGGACACATAACTCGATGAGCTGGCTGGGAAGGTACAGAGGAAGGCTGGCATCCATGCACCTGGCTGCCCAGGCCCGCCCCACTCCGGCCGAGGATGGGAAACGGGCTCATGCTGCCAGGAGTAGCTCCCAAAGGGCAGAAGTTTACCTTCTGGGAGTGAAAAACTGAGACCCCACGATTTGACCAGATACTAGATTAATAACAACTCCCTCTGGTGTTACCACCCACTGAGGCTAACTAAGCGCCAGGCACTGAGCTCAAAGCTCCTCATATAGTATTTCATTTCATCCTCCCTAAATAAACAAGACGATGAGGACACAGTAGCCGGGGAACTTGCCCGAAGTCACACCACTTGTGAGTAGCAGAGCCAGGGTTCAAACTCAGGTCTGTCCAGAGCTCCCACCTCCACCACACGCGCACTGCCCACAGGACGCCGAGCCCTGCGTCTCCCCAGCAGGCAGCTGCACACCACATATGCTCAGTGTTCAAGGTAGAAAAGTCACAAAGTCCACCCCAAGGCAGCTCCCAGTCCAGCCAGGACTGACTCCCTGCCCCTCATCCCCCGCCTGGCTCTTCCCTACTGTACAGGAGGGCCAGGGTGGGGACTCTAGGCAAGCTAATAAATGGCCTTTCTGAAATATTTGGTGGGCCAAATAAATAATGCACCCAAAAGTTAAATTCACTTCCTATTTAAAAATCTAAACATTTTTCTTTGAAACGCTGAATGAAAAAGATAAACCCCTAGCAAAGCGATTCAAGAAACAGGGGGAACACGGGTGGTAGACTAGACTACCAGATGTGAACTAGACTCACTGTGGTGACCGTTTAACAGTATTGACAAATATCACATCTGTATGTTGTATCCTGAAGCGAATACAATCTTGAATGTCAATTATACCTCAATTCTTTAAAAAGTAATTAATTAAAAAAGAAATGGGGGGAAAAGAAAGTAGGAAAGTAATAAATATTAGAAACAAGACTACAAATATAGAAGCAATTAAAGTAATCCATGAAAATACCTGCATATGACAATAAATTAAAATAACGAGATGAAATCAGTGGCTGTTAGTAAGACATAAATTAGCAAAAGAGACTCGAGAAAAGGTAGAACTAAACAATAGCCATAAAGTTGCTGGAAAAAAATACGTCAAACATCTACCACTGCAGCAGGAACCAAGCCCGGATGGCTTTGCCCACGAATTCTACCTGTCCTTCAAAGAACAGCTAAGTCCCACACTATTCGAATTACAACAGAGCATAAAAGAAGTTTAAAAAAAAAATTCCAAATCACGTTGGAAGATAAGTGAAGGGGCGCAACACAGGCCTTCCCGAGATGTGCTCCTTTGGCACGTAGGTCATTTTGAACGGAAGCCCACCGAGCCCCTGCAGGCTCGAGAGAAACTCCTAGCTCCCCCTTAGAGAACTGAAATTACAGGCCTTGCCCGTAACAAGAGCCATCACCAGAAGAAACTGCTTCTGCCCTGTCTCCATGGCAGGGTGACCTTCTCATTACCGACCGCCTGCCCTTCTCACCATCCTGCAATGGTCTTCCTCCCCTCTGCGGCCCCGGGGCTCTGGCCTCACCATAGCTCAGGACGCCACGTAGACCTCATCTTACCCACCTGTGTCTGAACCTCTCATGCATGTGGGGCTCCCATATGAATGTATATAGTTAAATCTGGGGTGGGTGGGGCAGGGGCAAGTGGTGGCAGGAAAATGGAGACAACTGTACTTGAACATCAATTTTAAAAATGCAAAAATTAATTTGGTTCTTTTCTCTCATTGACATGTCTCATGCCGACTTGATTGTTAGACCAGCCGGAAGAACCCAGGAGGACGCAGGGAAGCTTCTTCTCCCCCCCCACACACCTAATCCTGACTCAAAACAGAATTCGTTTAAAGTGGAAAGAAACTGCAGGTCTGCATTACTAACAATACGGGGCCAAAACCTTACATAATATATTAACGAACTGGATCTAAAAGTGTATTTTTAAAGCATCATGGCAAGTGGGGTTCATTACAGGAATTTTAGGATGCTTTAGGATTCTAAGACTGTTGAAGTCTTAGGAAGTCTATTGATGTAATTTATTAGATCAGTAGATTGAAGAAGAAAAAATTCACATGTCTATTTTGATAGATGCCAGAAAAGCATGACATAAAAAATTCCAAGTAAAGTTGAAACAGGAAAAAAAATCCTAAATTTGAGAGAGTATTCAACATACAACAATAGTAACATCACATTAAATGAGGACACACTTCTCAAGTTAAAAAACAAGGAAGAACACCGGTCACCACCACTCTTTTTCAGCACTGTTCTTGAGGTTCTAAAATTATTATTTCTAGATATTATTCCCAGAAGATCCAAGCTCTTCAACTAAAAACCTATTAGAATACAAAGCACTTAGTAATATAACTGAATAGAAATCAAACATATAAAAGCCAAAGCTTTCTATCTCCAAAGCAATAATAAATTAGAAAACATAAGGGGATAGTAGATGTCTCTCAAAATAAATATAAAGCAGCATAGAAAACACCAAAGAATAAAATTAATAAGACATAGGCTTGTTATTCAATAATCTAGAGAATCATTTACTTAATGGTTTCTTGATTGTGTGTGTGTGTGTGTGTGTGTGTGTGTGCGCAATACAGAATCAGTGAATTTTGTGGCTACAAGAGATCTTAAAAATTATCTAGTCCATGATCCTTATTCTCTGAGAAGGAAACTGTCTCCCAGAGAGTTTGCACAACTGAAATATGCTCATTAAGTTTATAAGAAGCAATAGGTGCAAACTGGAATCCAAATCCAGCCCATTGCTCTTCCCACTGTATTCAGCTGCTTTCATTAGAGGATTTGAAATGCCAAAAGAATTATTCAAAATGCTGTTGGACTTGAGAACAATAACTGGCAAAGGCCATGGCGATTATAACAGTATGTGGTTGTTTCACATGCCTTACACTGTCTTGGTGACATAGGACCTGCAGGGCAGAACAAATGTAGTATGCTCTTCTGTCACACTGAACTGGAGGTGACTGGTGCCTTCAACAGTCGGTCACTGTTTCTGATGCAGTAAAACCTGGTGGCCAGGATGCCTGGGCGCAGACGGCAGTGCGTCTCCTCTGTAAACTTCCCAAAGTGTCCATTGAAATCTGGGCAAAAATAATACTACAAATGTTCTGAATTTAAAACTATCTGCCTTCCACCCTCTAAAGAAGATCCTTTATTCCATTTGTTTCTAGCATCAGTAAATCCTCACGATAATTCATTTTCGAATGAAAATCAATTTGTCCCTGGTTCACAAGCCTGGGTGGACGGCTGTCAGTCTCACGTTTCATGACAGCCTGAGAGCTGCCAGGTCTCAGAGGAAGCCGCTCAAAGACCGAGAGCAGGGAGATGAAGACCACTGAGGGCCTTAGGGGTGGTAAACGGTTAGAGGCGATTTACAACTCAGCTCCTGAAAGAGTGATGAGCCCAGGAAGGCATCAGCAGTAATGCAAACACGAGATTATTCTCAAGCTACAATGACAGAACTCAAAGATGTTCTTGCCGTCACCCTTATGAAAGAAAGGATGTTTAAAAGAAAAACACTGCAGTTTTTGGAAGTTCAAATTCCAAACTTTTTGCCAACCATATTTCTCCAGAAAAATAAACTATTCCATACATATTAGGGGTAGATTAAAAATCAGGACTTAGATGTAGACCATCCTATTCTGAGAAAACTGCTTCCCTTTTTCTAGAAACAACTGTTTAAAAGGTGAATTCTTCAAACATGTGTGTTGGGCATCTGTTCATTTAGCCTCTTTTTCCTCCCATTCATAATGCTAACAATACCCCAGATTTTATGTAAGGAACTGCACCCCCCCAATTCTAAGACCATGGTTTAAGGGACATTGATACTGCCCCTTAGCAGGACAGCTAGACCACCAGGAAGCTCTCCCTGATCAGAAAACCACACAGTGCTACAGTGCCTGACCTGTGTGGGGCAGGCTACCCTCTCCACACAGGACCCTTCCAAGCCAGAGCAAAGTCAGGGGGTCTTCTCCGCCCGTAGGCAATCGGGTCAGTTTTCACTCCCACTCCCAATTCAGGAAGAAGCAGACACAGGTAAAGAAGAATGTACTTCATGAGCAGATGAAGCCTCCATCCCCACAACACTACACGTCCCTGGAGCCACAGGATAGAGGAGGGGAAGAGCTTAAAGCAACTTTAAAGTTCTAACTGGGACCCAAGTTGAAAGTAAGTTAAAGAATTTTCCCAAGATCTTATCAAGGGACCAGAAAAAAGAAACTGACAAAGTATGTATGGCTAGAGGCAATGACTCAATAAAAACTAGGCGATTCTTTATATCCCCACTGAGTTTAACAGCTTTCAGATTTTTTTTTATTTTAACTATGAAACCATGATAGCACAGGAAAACAAGAAAGGCCATCAAAAGCCTCCAGTTTTGTTTTGTTTTTTAAAATCCCAGGAAGAGAGCAGATGGGAGTTAAAGTAGTAGAAAAAATCAGTACTGAGAACACCCCACCCCAAGAGCTGGGGTGAGTGAGGCTCCTCCCATGATCCCTAGAGAACTCCAACATGGCAGAAGAGAGAAACCAAGGGCAGGAGTTGGTGGGGGACCAGGACCAGGAAGGTTCATTAAAACACTGCATTCAGGGCACAGCTATTCAGTGTTTGCCTGGAGCTGTGGTGGGTGGGTTGATTTCAGAGAGGCACGGGGAACTTTGGGGAGTGATGAAGATGTTCTATATCTTGACTGGAATGGTGGTCACATGGCTAAATAGACTGCACACTCAAAATGGGTGGTTTTTATTATATGCAAACTATCCCGGATGTGCAAATAAAGGAAGACCAACCACATGAGAAAAGCAAAGACTACTTATTCGGAGCACACAATGGCAAAGGAGTCAGCCACCACCCCTTGCATTTGGCAGAAACCAAAGGTAGGCAAATGCACCGGGAAGCTTCATAATGGGGAAAGAGACAGAGGAGGCACTAGGCAGGCCCTGACTGAGGCTGTTGTTGGCACAGGAAAGCTGGTGGCAGGGAGCTAGAAGCAGGGCGCGGTCACCTATGTGACTGGTTAGGGGAGCATATTGGGTGAGCCGGAAAGTTTACTTAGGTTTTTCCCTACGATGTCTCCAGTCCTGCTTAGTTGTCTTTAACTGCATTAGAAACAATTTTGTTAGGTTGTCTTGTGACAGCTGCCATATCAGCGTGCATTTAAAAAAAACTTATCCAAATTGGTGAATTTTTGTGCAGCCATTTCAATATCGAGGATGGAAGAAGATACGCAACGTTTTCAGCATATTGTGCTTTATTATTTCAAGAAAGGTAAAAACGCAACTGAAAGGCAAAAGGAGATTGTGCAGTGTGTGGAGAAGGCGCTGTGACTGATCGAATGTGTCAAAAGTGGTTTGCGAAATTTCTTGGTACTGTTGACATTTTGGCCAAATAATTATTTGCTATGGGGCTGGCTTCTGCACTGGAAGATGTTTAGCAGCACCCCTGGTCTCTCCCCACTAGAAGCCAATAGCAGGACATAGCTGACACACTCAAAATACCCAAATCAATAAAGTTATTGGTGAAAATGAAAATATATCTTTTATTTTACAGAAAAAAACTAAACAGACTTTTGGAACAACTCAATATTTGGCCTTCTCTGATTGGTCTTAAGTTAGAAACAGGAACAAAAACTAAGGACGCTGTTAGTTATTGATCAAGTCCTGGCCATTTGGAACCAAGTATTACAGAAGCTATGGTTTCATTTCCGAGGTTGTCACCAGCGATAGCAGTCTGGCTTCCTGCAGGTCTGACTTGTAGCAGGTTGGCTTCCTGGGCTGGTACTGTTGACAAGGGGTTGGCTTCCTGGGCAGACTGCTGCAGGGTGTGGGTCAAAGCTCTATTTTCCTGCGTCTAGCCATTGTCTATTTGTATATTCACTCTCTCACTTAATAAAGTTGATTTTTTTAAAGAGATTTAAAAGACTTATTAACCACTTGAAAGGTATGGATCTTGTTTTGGGTCCTGACTAAAATAGTTTAGGAAAAAAGAATGTATAGGACAGGTTGGAAAAGATGAACATTATCTGGGTATGTTATGCTTTAAGCCATTCTTGCTAACTTGGGGTATGAGTGACTATGGTATCGCAGCACATTTAAAAGGGGAGTCCTCCTCTCTTAGATTTAGATTCATATTAAAATGTTTACAAATAAATTATATAATGTCTGGGACTTGCTTCAAAATAACTTAGGGGGTAGGTATAACGGAAGGGCATATGAAGGAAATAAGATTGGCCACAAGAATTGAGTGGCAATATAAGGGGTTCATTATACTTTTCTTTAATGTTTTGTATGTTTAGAATTTTTCACATTAAAAACTTTAAAACAATCATACATGTAGAAAGAAGACCGAGAGAAAATTCAACAATGTGTTAAGTTGCTGATGGTTTTTAGAATTAATATTATTGGTGATTTCCATATTTTCTCTGTACTTTTCTGTGTTATAAAAAACTAAGAAATGTCTGATGCTTTAGGGGTATTGTGTTGCCACCCACCCTTCAGGGACCGCCTCCGGTCCTCTTTCCCCCAGACCTCCCCAAGCCTTTCCACCAACAAAGGCCAGCTTCCTCCTTTGAATACCTATTTTATATATATATTTATTGCAGTTTAGAAGGACCCCAAGACCACCCTTAGGCTTCATTTTCATTAGGAGGGCAGAACTCAGAAAATTCATGACAGTTCCAGCTTATTACAGCAAAAGGACTCAAGTTTAACAAAGCCAGTAAAAATGCCTCACAGGACAGAGTCCAGGAGAGACAAGGCACATGCCTCCAGTTGTCCTCTCCCAGTGGAACCACATCTCCCAGCCACCGTGGCCGGCAGCACGCATGCACTGGCGGCTACCAGGGAAGCTCACTCCAGTCCTGTGGTCCAAGGTTTTGATTGGACCAACATGGTCATGTCAGCATGACGGGCCACCTGTGTGGCTGAGCTTAGTCTCTAGCCCACACAGATGTCAAGCTGACCCCACGTGGCCCAAGGCCCCCACCATAAATCATGCTGTTCACATAGACTGTCCAGCATGGCCCAAGGTCTGCAGGAAAACAAAGAGCCTCTTATCAGACAAGAAATTCCAAAGCCTTGGAGGTGACCTCCAGCTGCCGAGTGAGAGTGGAGCCCTTCTCTGGGCCAGGTCTGTCCTTTACTGGGAAATGTTCTTCCTGGCTAGATTTGCAAGCCCCTGGGAACAGAAATACCATAAATTTCCCGCCATCACTATGACTTGGCGTGTGCCTCGCACTGAGGCCCTTGCCCGCTGGTACTTGCCGATAGAGGGCTGACAAAGGGCCTAGTGGAAGCTGAGGAGCCGGTGGAGTTAGAGCTTCCTGTGTAAGAACCGGTTTGGTGATGACAAAACCCGTGAGGATGAGGAGGAAGCAGGTCCGAGAACTGAGTGAAAGGAATTCGGGACAAGCTTTGAGAAGGCAGGTAGAGTGGCGAGCCCTGCAGGCCAGCAGCCGCAGCATCCCCTGGGAGCTCATTAGAAAGACAAATTCTGCCGACAACTGTACTTGAACAACAGTAAATAACAAATAAATGCATATGAAGTAAAAAAAGACAAATGCTAGGGCGCTGCCCCAAACCGCCTGACCAGAATCTGTGGGGCGAGGCCAGCAATGTGTGACTGAACACGCTCTCTGGGTGTCTCTTATTCACACTGGACTTTGACAAGTTCCGGTGTAGAGAGTAGTCAGGTTTGCCTGACATCCTCCATGGGAGGGAGCAGAAGGGCACTCCTCTGAGATAGGGCTGAGGAAGGTCCAAGAGGAACCCACAGAGGAAGTGACAGTGTGGTTGGACACTTGGACACTGGAGTAAAGAGAGGTCCCTGGGAGTCACAGCTCCCATGGCTCGGCTTCACTGGGAAACTCGGACCCCACCGAGTGAAGCAGGTGACACTCAGAGATGCTGCACTCCCCTGAAAGACTAGGGTGCAGAGACTTGTCAGTGAGAACGGAGAAGGCATCACAGTCTTCAGCTTCCAGAATGAAGGCACTCTGACGTCCAAAACCAGCAATAGGACACAGACCAAGGACCTAAGTGATGAGTCAAGGTACCAGTACCCACGAAAAACTAAGGTACATTGTTTTATAGATGCTAAGCCACTATTTGGTCTGAACCAGTCTTTGCTTTAACAGCTCACTTTTCTCTCTCATCAAGCTCACGTCCTCATTTGCACCCAGTTTATTAGGAAAAATAGATAGGAGCCGGCAAATTTGCATAACAATGATCTTCCCTCACACTGAAGACACTCTTAATCAGTGAACTGACAACATAATGGACTGTTCATTAGATCCTTCGGGAATAATAAGTCCCAGCCGAGTGAGGGGCCCCTGCCTGAGCCTGAAATCAAGGAAGCCACAGATGAATACGTGAAAAACGCCCAAAGGCGGCAGCAGATTCTCTTACAAAGGAACTGCCTGGGTGGTGCCCTGGGCATTTTGCAGAAGATTATCACCAAATTTGAAAGCATAATAAGTTTCATTTAGGAGTCTCTTATATAAAGAAAAATGAATAATGAATTTGGCATCTTGATTTGGTAGCATAAAAAAAAAATGCAAATCTGTCACACAGGAGCTCCAAGCCGGGGAGCTGTACTTGTGTAAAAACCCACCCAGAGGACCTACTGAGGTGGACATGCCATTTGTTATTCTTGTCCCAGGGGAGCACACCCATGGTGGCGAGTCGCCCTGCCTCCAGTGTTGGTGCTATTGATATGTAGAGGTTTTGTGGGGGAGTAGTGTGTGAAAATTCTATCTTCATGATAAACACAGGAGCCTTGAGAGGGCTGGGACATCCAGATACAGACTG
This sequence comes from Macrotus californicus, assembly GCA_007922815.1. Lineage (NCBI taxonomy): Eukaryota > Metazoa > Chordata > Mammalia > Chiroptera > Phyllostomidae > Macrotus > Macrotus californicus. Next base: position 115,757 of record VMDR010001023.1, read on the forward strand.
TTTTCCTCATTCCTTATGGCTTCTGTCAGAGAGGGACCATGTCCTAAGTTACCCCATCAAATCAAATATGTGTTTTAAAGAGGAGGTATCAGTAAATTATTGCTGAGTAAACAAACCATCCCAAAATTCAGTGGGTTAAACAATAATCAGCTACTATTTGCTCATGCATCTGAAGGTTGGGGGCAATGACTTTAGTCTGCACTCAGTGGATGGCTCTGTTCCAGGTGTCACTCATGTTCCTTGGACTAAGGGACCAGCCCAGACACAGCCTTCTCATGGTGGTGGCCAGGACGTAAGAGATCAGGTGGAAACCCATACTGTCCCTGGGCCTATGAGGCTCAGACCTGGTCCTTCCGCTTCATTGTATTGTCCAAACCAAAGTGCATAACTAAACCCAAAGTCAAAGGGGCACGGAAATTTGTTCCACCTTTATGGGAGAAATCCAAGGTCATGTGACAAGGAGGGTGGGTATGTGTCAGGGCAAGAGCTGGGGTCAATGCAATCCAACCCTATGACCCACTAATGCAGCGTTCCTAGGGGAGAACACATTTTTCCCATCATGCATATTAAGGGAAATTTCCCCTTATGATTGGATGCAGTACTTTGATTTTTTTTTTTATGAAACTTTATTTCAAGGTGACAGGAACACATGTGGCTCTAAACTACCTTTTCAGCTTCATTTCCACAAATGCCCTGATTTACACAAAACTTCCCCTGGAACCCGAGTGGTCAAATTACTGGTTTCCAATTATGGCCTATAATTCTACACCTTCTTGCTTTTGCTTAAAGCAGCGGTTCTCAAAGTGTGGTCCTGGACCAGCAGCATCAGCATCACCTGGGAACGGATTAGACGTGCAAATTCTAAGTTCTTACACAAGACTTGCTGGACAAGAATGTCACGGGTGGGGGCCCAGCAATCTGGGCTCTAGTAAGGCTTCCAGGTGGTTCTGACGCCTGCTTAAATGTGGGAACCACGGGCTTTGGGCAACCCTCCCCACACCCCCGCCCCAGGCCTTGAAGAGGACACTCGACTCTGCGCCTGTGATCAAGACTAGCGCCGACACCCATGTGGAACGCTCTCTGCCAACACCTCCTGCAGTCCACGCACTTCTGAACTCCCCCAGCATTTATCACACGTTCTGTGAATTGTTACTTTTCGTGTTACCGCATCTCAACTCCCCAGCCCAGCTGTAGATACTGTTATCAACAAGCCATCTACCATGGGAATTAGAGTCAGATGGGCACAGGTTCCAATCCCAGCTACGCCCCTTACTCAGTGCGTGGCCTTGGACAGGTGAGTCTTCTCATATAAACATAGGGTTGGTCATACCCACCCATTCCGTGGTGTGGACACAAAAATGGAAATAAGCTAGAAAATGTACGTATGTGACCCAGTGTCTGGCCCGTGGCCAGCATGGTGTCAAGAACACAAGAGCCAGCTCCTCTCCAAAGCAGCCAGAGGTGACCTCTGAAAATGGTTCACTATTCGTTGGACCCAGAAAACCCCACAAAATCTAGCAAATCAGGAGTTTCAAATCTTCTTGGTCACTTTAAGAACACGCATGTAACTGCCAGGCCATCAAGGGTATGCATGCCCAAACAGCCACCAAGTGTCCGAGAGATGTCACTTTACAGAAGCAACGTGTGCCACTCTGTCTTTACCAGGGTGGAGTCGGTAGGTGTGCCCGGGCCAACAGTGGGGCTGGGCACAGGGTCGGTGGCCCGAGGAGCGCCGACTGTTTGCTGCACGTGCTTACAAAGGCCAAGAGCAATGCTGAACTTGGGGGTCAGAGGCAGATTCTCTGCTCAATGAGCACGTCCGGGTGAACAAAGCCCCCGAGATGCAGCGCAGAATTTTCAGAGCTCATGGGCGGACTGACCCACACACATGCTCTCCCTGCCACACCGAGACGACCCCACCGAAAAAGGGCAGATTGTGCCTGAACCAGAAGAGTCTGCAGAGAAGAAAATCATATCCCAGAAGAAATTGAAGAAACAAAACCTTATGGCCCGGGGATACATTCAGCATAAAATAAATACTAATAAAAGTTTAAAAAAATAAAAATAAAAATAACACAAGGGCCAGGCCAGTCATTGAGCTTCTTCACCGCAGCTTCTGACCCAGTGCAGCTGAACACATCAAACCCCTTGTTAAACATTTGCTCTGGTTTAAATACAAACAGGATTTTATTCTCTGGTCTCTCTCTGTCTCTGTCTCTCCCCCCACCCCCCAAAGACCTCAGAGTTGTCATATATCATTGTCAATGTAGCAAACATTCAAATCTATGAGAACTTTTATGAGTTTATTTGAGCCAAACTGACAATTGCCAGGAAACAAAATCTCAACAGATTCAGAAAATGATCCAGAAAATGGCAGTTTTACCATTTATTTTATATATTAGAATCAAAGGGGAAGGCATAAGGGGGTTACATGAAATCCACTGGTGATAGATTAGGGAGGCAGGAGAAAGCAAGCAGGGAAATCTCCAGGATCAGATAAAAGGTGAAACAGAGAAGCACACACTTCTTTCCTATTGGAGGGTACAGGAGAGTTCATCATGAACGTTTACAGCATACAAAGAAGGTGTTCGGGGAACAAGGTAACAGGGAGGGGCTCTGTGGTCTCGTGCTCTGGTGGGAAGTTGTGCCCTGAGGGGTCTGGAAAAAGGGGCTGCTCTCACATTCTAAAGGAATGTTATTTTAGATGCAAAAACAGTATATACAGACAGGCTCACCTAAGGTCAAGATTGTCCTTTGTCAAGGAAGATACAGGCCTAGAACAAGACTACCCACCATGACTGACTTTTAGCTAAGTTTTCATTTCAGACCAGCCTATGTGGTTTGTATGGCCCACCATGGAGGCCCCCCCCACCCCCCCACCCCCCACTGCCCACCTGAGCTTGTCAGGTTCAGTACATGGCCCCCTTTGTCATGCACACCACGCATTCTGCACTCTCTCTACCTCGTGTGGTCACAAGCGTGGAGCTCCAAAGGAGCCAAGCCTTGGCTGGCACATCACGGCCAGCGGGCTCCCCCAGTCCCCACGTGCCTGAGAAACGAAGCAGACACTCCAGATCTCTTTGTAAATATCGTCCCCTGGCCATGTGCCTCCTTTCGGTTCGGCTTGCTGGAGGCAATAAGCCTGTTCCTCAATTTAAGAAGGGTGGGCCTGTGGGCATTCAGCTGTCGTACCTGTGCCACATGAGGACTTACTGGTCCCCAACATGGGTGCAAACTAAGGGTTACGTGATCTCAGCTGCAATAATCCCCGCTGAAGAGAAGCAGCACCAGAGCTTTCTGAGCTGACTCCCAGGCCATTGATGCGTTAGTCATTGTCACCCTACACCTTTGGCTAATTTGACTTCCTTGTGAATGCCCCAGAGGTTCAAGTTGAATAGATGATAACTCATCTAAAGAGATGAGGAGAATTAAAATTCCTTAATTTCAAAGGAATTTGAATTTGTTGTGCCCATAATTTTTGAGTTGTAAACTCTGGTTAAAACCGTGATAGAGGAAATATTTGTGAATTTAACCATAATTATTTTCATTCCATTCTAAAGAAATGCTAATTTATGAAGATAGTTTTTGTAAAGAAATCATTACATGTTGGGGGGAAGGTTTAAACGCTACACATTTGGAAACAAAGGATTCATTTGCTGGCAGATAATGCAGATGCTAGAACTGATTTTCTAGGAGGCAACATAATTCTGCTTTTTAAAAAATGTATCTATTTTGGCCCTGGCTGGTGCATCTTGGTGGATTGAGCATCGCCTGTGAACCAAAAGGTCGCCAGTTCAATCCCCAGCCTGGGCACTTGCCTCAGTTGTGGGCCAGGTCCCCATTTGGGGTGGTGCAAGAGGCAACCAATCGATGTTTCTCTCCCTGTCCTTCTCCCTCCCTTTTCTCTCTAAAAGTAAATAAAATAATATATATGTGTACATATATGTGTGTGTGTGTGTGTGTGTGTGTGTATATATATATATATATATATATATACACATATTGTGAATATGTGTGTATATATATTTTGACAGCTGTGTGGAAACGTTTGCACCTTTCTGAAGGATGTCCAGACACTTGGAATTGGAAGTACCAGAAAAGCACGCAGTAATTAGTTTTTCATTGCAAAGGATGGAGGTTGGAAATGACAGTGTCCGACTTTCCCTGAGCCCTGTGCTCCTGGAAAGCAGAGAAGAGACTAACCATAAGGAACACCCTTCTCTAACAGATTCCAAGCTACAACCCACCTCCACCCTCCCTCAATGATGCTCTTATTTTTTAAAACCATAGTTTTTCTCCATTCTTGGAGATGTTCCCTATCAGTAGATGTTCCCTTTTGCAACAACCAGAATGAAATCTCTCAGTTATGTGGGGAACTTCGCCCTGGACAGAAGGAAAAAAAAAAACAAAAACACTCTATCACATGTTTTCTCCGAAATAATAATCGATGTGTAAGTCCTTAAGTCAGTATCTACCTGGCCTGAGGTACAAAGCTGAAACTGATCATCAGTGAGTCATCTCAGTTCAAACCACCCAACCTCAAGCCAACTTCACCGACACCTACATAAACCCACACGTTTGCAACCACGTTCTAGCCAGATGTTTGGCTCCAGCACAGCTGTGGGAGCTGCCCATTAGAAAACTCAGCTCTTGGCTTTCACTGTAACATTTTTCCACTCCTCTGCCTGCCTTGGAGTCTCAGCCAGAAGCCAGGGACAGAGGCTGACTTTCTGGCTGTAGCAAAGCTTTGAATAAATAGCCTTTGCTTGTTCCCAGGTGGGAGGTCTTCATTCATTTCCACATGTTAGAGTTCATTTTAAAAGAGAACTTCGACATGGCCAAGGACTTATTTCACTAGCCCTGTCTAAATACCCAGCTGTACAAAGGTCATGTTTCCTTGGACCACTTTTCAACCAGCACTAGCAGCTGGTTGTGAAATTAAGTTTTTATTGCTAAACATAAGTTATAATGAATAGAGAGGGGAAAACAGAACTGGGCTCACCCACAAGGTAAGGGTCGGGAACTGCCCATGACTCAGAGATGTACCCTGGGGAACTTGTCTATCAGAGCCATTAACAGAACCTGTTCTGTGGGATTATTGTGAGGGTTAGGTGAGTTCATACATGCCAGCACGTCATCAGTGTTTTGCTAAGGTTGCCTGTTAGTCTAGACTTTTGTCATTGTCATAAAGACCGCAGCCGAAGCATCCCTCTGAGCTCTGTGTATTTGCATACTTGGGCCACATGGCCCCTGCTGGGCAGGTGGCCCTCTCTCTCAGGAATTCGGTATCTGGTTCTGCTCAGTCTGAACACAGGTCTCTTGGATTCATCTCGATTCCCTGGGAAGGGAAAGCACCAAATGTCTGTCTCTGGGTCCCTGAAACAAAAGGGCGGCCTGCAGTTAGGCACAGGGGGTGGGAGAGGTCTGCCATCCAGAGAAAAGGAACTACCCTGTTGTGTGTTTGAGTGATGTGTTTATTTGTTACACTTGTTGTTTTAGATCGAACTGTGTCCCCACTCCAAAAGTTCTTACATTGAAGTCCTAGCCCCCAGTACCCCAGAATGTGACCTTATTTGGAAACAGGGTCTCTGCAGATATAATTCGTTAAGACATGGTCATACTGAAGTATGGTGGGCCCCTAATCCAATATGACCCGTGTCCTTATAAACAAGGACACATCTGGACACAGATATGCGCACAGGGAGACTGCTCTGTGAAGACGGGAGTGGTGCTGCCAGAAGCAAGGACCGCCCCCCAGAAGCTCGGGGGGAGACACACCTGGGACAGGTCCTTCCCCAGCACCTCCCGAGGGAGCCTGGCTCCGCCATCACCGAGATCTCAGACTTCTGGTCTCCAGCCCTGGGAGATGATACCTTTCTGCTATTCTACCCCACAGTTCACAGCACTTTGTCATGACTGCCCTAGGCAACCAGCACCCGTGTAGAAAAGCCAGGTCACTGCAAAAAGAATCCACCCAGAGTTCCACTCAAAGGGAGAGAAATAAAGCTTGCCACCGGCCTTGAATAACCACTCGGTAAAGCAGGACTTCCCACTCTTTGCCACCATGGAGAGTCTTCTTGGAGGGCAGTTTGACAGACCTATCAATAAAGTGCCCATACCCTTGGACACAGAAACTGCACTCACAGGACTAGACCCTACATACATGGCTACATTAAATGCAGTCTAGCTTTCTTATGAGCCCTGCTTAGACTCCCACCCTATCTCCACCCCAGGAATCTGCCCTTAAAGGGTGACTTGGTCAACGCCGCTCGGCTGTGAGTCAGAGGACAGAACATCAAACTCACTGCTAGCTGGTACTTAGCCACTCTCATTTGGTGACAAGAAGTAACACCGAGGGAGGGTGGCCAGGCGTCCATTTTTTCCTTCTAAACACAGCCAGACCCTTCGAAGAACAGTGGAGCCATTTTCGCTTCCCCTATAAAAGTTTTCCCGAAAATATACTTTTCCACTGTACTGTTGACCCACATGGAAAGATACTGGGAGAAACAACCCTGGGAATCTCATTATTCTATATTCTTACATATTCTAGATGAACATTTTTGAGGATGTTATTTGCTACATCTCACAGAGCCCCGTTGCATCCAAGCATGTGGTGGAACATTTCTGGAGAGGCTCACACGCCTGGGACCACTGGCCCCCAAGTCTTTATGACCACAAATACCGAATGCGTGCTCAACGCTGACAGGCCGCTTGGGAACTCGCACAAGGGGGCCAACTTAAAGTGTTTTCAAATTCCGTGTGAAGGAATCAGCACATGCCTCACAGTAAGCGACCTGCTCCTAGGAAGGCCAAGAGTCACACAAGTAACATTTGACCTTGTCCCTACCCACCCACCCTGGGTCACATAACTCTAGTCAGGAACACGGCCCCGGAGGTGGTCTCCCCTTGGAGCTCAAAAGCCCATTCCTGACCTCTCAGCCTGCACCATCCTGGGAGGGGCAGATGGGAAGATGTCTTGCGAAGTTGGGATCACTCCTCTGGTGCACGGGAGAGAAGCCACATTCAATCGCCCTTGCCCAGTTAGCCTATTGAACATGTAGAAAGACGACAAGAGAGAGAGGGGAACCAATGAAGCAGGAGCAATTTCCTAAAATCAAAACAAAAAATCAGCAGCGCTCAGAGTCCCGACCCGTGGTTCCTGTGTCCAAAGCCTTTCTGCGATTTCCAGTCACCGATGGATGGAGTCCGTGACCTGTCCAAGCAGCACCTTCCCCTTTCAGGCACCAGCCACACCAAACGCTCAAGGTTCTCCAACTCATCACGATGGTCCCCGCCTCTGTTTCCAGCCGTCAGCTTCCAGCCCACGTCCCTCCTCAGCGACGAAGACTTTATTTTTCCGCCTTTCTCTTTGCTCTCTTTACTTCATGTTCCTCTGTCAGTCAACTTTGCCTCCTTAGAATTCTCTTCTAGTTAATGCTCTTTTGGGTGGAGTTAAAAACTGCTTGAGCTCTCTCCAGCAAACAGAGAATCACTGGAAGGATATGTACCCCAAACTTCAGCCCAGGGGGCGTTTGGGGCCCTGCTGGGTTAGGTGCCCACCTCTGTGCTCCCACTGCATTCTGCGCAAAGTTGGACCATGAGCTTCTGGAAGAAAGGGAATCTGTTCCCTGGTGTCAGTACTGAGCATGGCGGGTCCTCGGAATTCTCTAAATGCCTGTTGTCCATGTACATGAATTATCAAGAAGGTAAATTCTTGCTCTTGACTACGTAATGGATAATAATCATGGCGAACCCCAATTTTTGAATTCCTGAGTAGTTGTTCTTGCCCATGGAATCCTATTTCTCAGCAGTCAATTTCAGTCAATTTCACACACATTCATCCTGCCTTGGGGGCTCTGGCACCTTCTCCAGCAAAGCAAATTTTTCATTTGAACTTGTGATTGCTTCATTTATCAATATTATGTTGCTCTAGAATATAAGGCCACTTTCATTATTGTGGACTCAAAGTTATCTTGTGACATGAACACTTAATTAGAAACCATCTCATATGTTTCAGATCTCAAGATGTTTTTCTCAAAGGACTGAAGTTGAGTGACATGGCTGGCATTTATTCAAATAATCAGCACTTTTTACTGTACCCTTCCTTAAGCAGCCGGGACTGGGCTAAGCATTTTACATGTACAATCTTAGTTAATCACCACAATAACTCCAAGGAATTATTGCCATTTTATAGATAAGGAGATTGATATTTAGAGAGGTTAAGGCTTACTCAGTATGATGCAGATGGTAAGTGGTAGAGGCCAGAACCAAGGATATCAGCTTTTAAACCACCCGTAACCCCTACCTATGGGTGCCTAGGAAAAAGATGAACTGAGAATTGGTGTGAGGAACACCCAAAGGCATGGTGAGAGGACTCACTTAGAGTGAGTGACATTTCATTAGGTTCCCATGCAATGTTGCTATTGCTCTCGGAACACTGGTTTCTTTCATTATTCTGCTGTTATCTGTCATAAACTAGAAACCAGAACCGGAGGCTAGGGGTGAAGGGGAGCATTATTCCTCACTTCTCCACGGGAATTTGACACCAGCCCATATATCTAAGTCCATGTTAGAAATCTCCTGAAAGCAATAAGTTTGCAACCTACAATCGATTACCAGCAGCGAGCCAATCCCTGCGGGGTTCGTAAGGTCTGCGTTCTCTGAGCCTTCAGTGAAAGATGCAAAATCACCAAGACGGACGGAGATGAGGGAGACGAGGGAGACTCCCTGAGGGCTCCCTCTGGACGCAGTAGACAGAGGCACTGTTCTACGTGACCCCACCTGGGCTTCCGACGGCCACGTCCCTAAAAAGTGCGCATCTCATTCCAATTAACTGACACACCTTGGTCCTAAGGCCACGTCGGAGCCTGAGCGTGCAGACCGATCGACCGGCTCTCATCAGGGTACATGTCTCACGTGGGTCAGAAAAAGAAAAGCATTCTAAAAGCGCTGAGTCTAGGTATTTTAAATGAAAGCAAAGAACACATCAAAATTTAATGGGGGGAAAACAGGTCAGCTTCTATTTTTCCTCAAAAACATAAATAAAGGTCTTGGGGTAAGGCCTTGGTATACAACGCACACTGGAAAATGTTGCCAACGGAGCACCGAGAACTGGGGCCTGGACCTCCGTCTTCGACTTTCTGTCTCCACAAGTGACAGGAAACGTGGTTTATTTGTAGAATTGCACTGTGGATTGCTTAAGGAGTGTTGAGCTGGAAAAAAATCTGTTGAAATAAAGAAAAATGTGGCAGGCAAGCACACACATGAAAGGCGACGTTTAAGTTCTACTGAACTGCTGATGATTTTTAAAAATGGTAACTGCGAAGCAAGGCAGTTGGAAATATTGCTAATCGGCGTGTGTTATGCCTTACCTAATTAATCCTGAGGTCCAAGGAGAGTCCAGGGGCGGTCAGGCACAGCCATTCACTGACTTGCCAATTAACAGGAACTCCCTTCTCTTTCTGTCTCCGGAATCAGCATCACTCCCTTGCTATATGTACCAGGGAGTGACACTTTCCAAAAAGGAGGCTGCCGCCGTATCGGTTGCTGCCTGAACATCCTATGCTCTTGTGTCTAATTCCAAAACGAAGCACCCATCCAAGGCAGAAACAGCCCAAATGTCCATCAGTAGATGGACAGGTAAACAAAATGAGGTCCATCCATACCATGGAACTTGACTCAGCCATAAAAAGGAATGGGTTATGGCTGAAACTCTGATACATGCCACACGGTACGGATGGACCTCGAAAACATCATGCTAAGTGAAAGAAGCTGGATGTAAAAGGCTACACATTGCATGATTCCATTACATGAAATATAGGACAGATAACCCATGGAGGCGGATACGGATTGCTGGTGGCCAGGGCCTGGACAGAGGGGGAGACAGAGAGCAGCTGCCTAACAGGCACGGGATGTCCTCGTGGGATGACGAAAATGTTTTGGAAGCAGATAGAGGTGGTGGTTGCACAACGTTGTGAACGTTACAAATGACCCTGAATAGTTCACTTTAAAATGGTCAATTTTATCTCCTGTGAATTTCACTTCGATAAAAACAGGATCCTTTGGGTCTTACTTTACAATAAGACAAGGCATTTACTTTGTCTTTTAAAAATGTCACATGGAAGTCCTGGCTGGTGTGGCTCAATGGATTGAGTGCTGGCCTGCAAACCAAAGGGTCACTGGTTCAATTCCCAGTCACAGCACATGCCTGTGTTGTGGGTCAGGTCCCCAGTGGGGGGTGCAAGAGAGGCGACCACACATTGATGTTTTTCCCCCCTCTTTTTCCCTCCCTTCCCCTCTCTTAAAAATAAATAAAATCTCTTAAAATAAAAAAATAAGAAAAAATGTCATATGGAAATTTTAATAAAGATTAAGAGCTAGTACAATGTGAAAAATGCTTCTAATAAAAACACAGGGACGAGAGTGGGTCTTCTGTCCTCTGCAGCACTCAGAAATGAAGAATAGCATCTTCTGAACAGGTCATAATCTTGTGAGGAAATGGGGATTTAATCAAAGAACTGTGGGTTTCATTGACCAGGACAACTCCCAGCCACAATATTCTACCCACCTCCCCTATGAAAAAAAAAATGCAAATAGCAACACCCCCCAAGGATCTTTCTTTAAAGGTGGGCTTTGTTGTGTCTGTCTCTGACTGAGCCCATTGGGGGAGGGACAGCAAAGTTGCCCCCCACCCGAGATGGCTCCTCAGGTTCAGGGTTTGTGGAAGCCTCGTGGACCATAGTGCTCAGGGCTCATCTGAAGGCAAAAATCTGCCCCAATCCTCAGGGTCCTACGCCCCCCACACAGAGAGGAGGAAACCTAAGTTTCGAACAAATCAGGGAATCTCAGAGCACTGGCCAGTTTACCTGGGGCTGTGTCAGGGTCTGCGAGACTTGCTTTACAGCATGCCTGCACGAACACCTACTCTAAAAATGGATACTGGGCAAGAAAGATGCATAACTTATGCATCCTAGAACCCTACTCCCTTCCCTTCCCTCCCCAGAAAGTAATAGCCTGCAGTTAGAAACTGCTCAGCCTGTAAAATGACTGGTTGTGACTGTAAAATAACTCTGCTGAACGTGATTACAAATGGCATCGAATTGGCTTAAGCAGGTTCAAAGCTGAATTGGTGGAAGAAATAGCGGACGTGTTTCCTGGTGCAATTCCTTCTCCATGGGATGACTGGGGAGTGCAATCTGAACTCACTGCTATTTCTTACACACTCTGTCTTCAAGTTGCATATCTGCAGGACAGTAGCTGGAAAACAAACACATCTGAGTGCCCACAGGAAGGAATCCATAAGCAGCATGCAGAGCTGGAAGCAGGAGCTGAATGCAAGCCTGAAAGCGACATCTGTGCAGCACCTTCATTTAGAAACTCCTCGGTATTACGGGGGGGATCTAACTTGTCAGTGTTAACAGGGAAACGTGCATGAGTATTCTAAATGCGACTTTACGCCGGAGCTCATTTTGGCAGATGCGGGCACAGAACACCCTGCAATATATACACTCTGAACTATTCAGGGTTTCTAACCAAATCTCCTCGAGAAGCAGGAAATCGTTTTCTTGATGTACAAAAAAAAAATAAACATCTCTACATGAAACTGATCATTTAAAAATCAGTAAACAAAATAAGCCCTAAAGGTTGGAGACCATTCTTTCTGTCTTCCTCTCTTCACTCTAGAATTTTCTGCACATCTTTGTGGGGGAAGGGCAGGGAATTCATCAAAATAGTAAGATGCTGACAGTCCATCTCTGCCTCAAGCCACAAACACAGCACCCTTCTCCTTAAGCCTGTCCACACATGTCAAGGAACACGTGAGAGGCTTACACTGAGATTCTTAACCAGGGATAGACCATCTGAGTTTGAGAAGTCTCTGGAATTTTTACAGAAGGTTGTGCTTAGGTGCAACACCTTAAGGGAGGGTCAAACATTTCATCAGGCTCTCAGAGAGATCACCGACTTAATAAAGATCCACATTCTTTATTTTAAAAGGCCCCCACACAACACCAACCTACTAAGTAGAACCTAACTTGGGTTCAGCCCTGGAGTTGCCACCCTCTTCACCATATTTAGAACTTCATCCCATCGGTTGGTTCAATCCATTTTTGCTGCGCCTACTATGTGCCAGAATGGAGGGTGGGGCAGAGAATGATCGTAAAATTTGAAATCAGGCCCTAGAAAATGAGGAGAACATCACACAAGAGAATTCACAATGGCCAACCAAACCGGGCTCATTTTAGGGAGAAGTCAGTGGCTGGCCCGGCCCACTTGAGATTTGAGTTCAGATCAACTTTAGTTGGAATAAACCTCTAAAACCCTCCAGCCTTCCCTGAGTTTAACCTACACAGGTAAGATGCAGCATCGTGAAAAGTCTTCCATTTAAATTCACATCACCTGTCTGCAGATATTCCCAAAACTAAATTAAGTCATTCACATCATAGTGTGCTTTCCCAAGACGCTGGTCCTACATACATTTTTTTTGACACACTACTGCTGATGTGTCTCACATGACAAATGGTGGAAGCACTTCTGTTCTCTAGAATCTGCACCAGCTAGGTTCTGTCTCAGCCACACAAACCCAGGAAGCAGAGTCACATGATCACAGTTCTAAAACATCACGTTCCAGCACAGAGAAAGCAGGGCCTGATCCTCAGCATGTGAGTCCCATCCAGATCTCTCCCCACCCCACTGTAGTTCTCTCATTCACTGCCGAAAGATGGACTAGGCTTAGAGATGCTTGAGTTCCCACAGAGAGCAGCAGAACTGGATGGGAACCTGGGAAGTGCTGGGGCAGCAAAACCCACCCTGCAAGCCCTACATTATTCTGGGAAGGTGTCATCCCCTTTTACAAATAAGAGAACAGAGGTACAAATAGGTCCGTAAGGTGACTTAAAAGTCACTCCATAACTGTTAACCATGACAATGAGTCAACCCTAAAGCAAAATTTCCAGATCAATCAAGGCCAGACAATGAGGCCAGCCACATTCGGCTTTTCTTCCTGACTTCAGAAACCAAGGGGAGGAGTGTCAGTCTGTCTTTAATGCTCTTAAAGCATGCACTGATGCCACCAGGCAGGGCGCTGGGGCTCTGACTCCTGCTGGGGGCGACAGGGAGAGTCCCCGCCCTGAATCGTTCCAACCTCACACCTGCCAGCCTTTCTGCCAAGGTCAACACTGAGTGTTAGCTCCTCCTATTTCCTCTGCCTCCCGCCCTGAGGGAGCTGCTAATGGACTGAAGAAGCGCCCAGGGAGCAGCAGCCGCAGGCCGGGGAGGCAGCTAAGCTGGAGGAGCTCCAAATGGGACAGGCTCCCCCAGGTGCATGGAGATGTGACGCTTCCCCAGGCCAGGGTGGGCAGGGCCAATGCCACAGCTGCCTGATGCCCCTTGACTCTGCTGTCACACATGGAGTGGCACTGTTGGCAGGCAGAAGACTGAGTTTTGCATTTTATCAGGACAGATGGCAAAAATTAACAACCCATGTACGCCTAATGCAAGGGTTTCCGCCCCCCAACACCATGCTCTTCAAAGGCCCCCTGCGAAGGCAGCCGTGTTTCTCTGGGAGCTTTGTAGTCCCTGAGAGGATGTGGGCAACAGCCAGGACTGGAGCGAAGTGTCAGAAGCAGCGCCTTGCCAGGCCTTCTGACCACTCCAGGGTTGGAACCAGACCACAGGGACGCACACCCAGCTCTGGCGCCATCTGCTGGCCACCCTGTGCACATCTTCTCCACACCTATCAACGGGATTTTAACAGCGACCTGGTTGTGGGGCAATGACGACGGATAAGTCCTGAGCTTGGAGCAGAGCTGCCACAGCAGATACTAGAGAACGGGGTTGCGCTCCATCATTTCTGGTTCCTCTAACAAGGCTTGTGTTGGCCGGGTCCCTCCATCACAAGACAGCACTACATTTGACTTCACAATGGCACACGGCTGAAAATGAGGTATCCTCACTATGATTCCAAAGAGAACATTCGGTTTACTCACACAGAGGCACAAGGTCGGGGTGAAAAGGCATTTTTATCTGATCACTAAGGTTCTCAGCCTCAGTTGTTGTTTTCACACAAAACAAAGTTCTATAAGCTTTGCTAACATGTGGAAAACTTCCTGGTCCCTCCTCAGCCATGGTCATACTTTACAGAAACCCATTATGTTTCAACCTTTTCTAACATAAATGAAGAAAGAGCAACAGAGAACTGAGAACAAGGGAAAGTAAGTGTATTGTTTGGTAACTCCTTGTCATGGGTTGAATTTTACCCTCAGATCCCCCCAAAAATTCATACGTCCAAGCCCTCACCCCAGTACTTCAGGACGTGACCTTACTTGGGATCAGGGGCTTTGCAGATGCCATCCGTTACAGTGAGGTCATACTGGAGTAGGTGGGACTACTCACTATGGGAAAGAAAATGTTGTGAGTTGCAGTGTGTCCCCTAAAAAGACAAGTTCGAGCCCTAACACCCGGTGTCTGTGAGTGTGACCTTGTTTGGAAACAGGGTCTTGCAGGTGTAATCAATGAGGTCATCTTGGACCACGATGGGCCCTAATCCAATGGCTGGTGTCCTTAGAAGATGAGGGCCACTTGGACACAGAGATACACACACAGGGAGAACACCACGTGTTGAGAGAAGCCAGGCCTGGAGTGCTGCATCTGCAAACCAAGGAATGCCAAGGATGGCCAGCAACCACCAGAAGCCCAGGTGAGAGGCATGAAACAGGTTTTCCCTGAGAGCCTCCAGAAGGAGCCAACCCTGCCAACACCTTGATGTTGGACTTCTAGTCTCCAGAACTGTGACAGAACACGTTTCTGTTGTGGTGAGCCACCTGGGCTGTGGTCTTTTGTTACAACAGCCTAGGAAACTCATACAGAGAGTAGGACCCAGGTTGATCAGGTGCCACTGCAGTGAGCGGGGAGGTGGGTTCTATGAACAGCAACACCCCATACATGGGAGACTAGAGGCTGGAGACTAGAACTGTACCCCAAAGAATGAGGAGGGGCTCCATTAACAGAGGAAGGGGGTAAAGAGCACTGGGCAGGCAAGTGTTGAAACCACGACATTAATGTACACTGTCATCGTGGTGGCCGGATTTCTTGCAGGAGAAGAGAAAGGAATATGATTTCACACTGCAGAAAATGTTCACCCCTCTTCCCAAGACAGTATGGATTCCTCCGCCCAAAGTCAGGAATGTATAGGCCACTACAAGTTGAACAGTTTTATTCTTTAAATAAGATTTGAAGTAGCTCGATTTGCTTTAACACTCAGGGAACTCATAGGTTCATTCAGTTGTGCGATTCCGCTGTAAGAAATGTTTTATTAATTACATCGAGGTTTATAAAAAATTAAAAGTTCAGTTCCTGTGAATCACATATTCTATTTCAGTTACCTATCAGTTAACTTTTTATCTCCGCCATAAAATTCAAATTGTGCACCAAATATAATAAAGGTCTATTCCAGTGAATTGAAATTGTCATTTTAATGTGCTTTTAAACTATTTTTGATTGATACCATACTTAACGCTAACTGGTCAGTCCAAAGATGTTAAAGCGTTACTTGTGAAGAGTAATTCTCCAGCAGACACCCTCAGATGGCGTCGTGCTTAAAGATTCCACTTCAAGACCAGCCCCACTGCAGTTAGAATTCTGACGAGCCACACAGACGGAATCCTTTAACAGCCTGGGTAGCGAAGAACGTTCTCCGCAACCACACTCACTTTGAAAGTGCATGGCTTACCAGCGAAAGTTGGAGGTAAGGGAATTTGCCTTATGAATATGCATTCAAATCAGTCAACAAACATCGAATCTACTGAGACCTTACCCTTTAGCTAACGTGTCATGTGTCAGGTGCTGCTGTCTGTGCTCTGTGAATGTCAAATCAGTTCATTCTCACAGCACCCCCACGGGGTGGGCACTCTTATTCCCCGTTTCACAGAAGTAAACTGAGAAACAGAGAGGTTATGAGACTTGCCCAGAGCACCTAGCTATCAAAGCGCAGAGCACCAGGATTCTAACGTAGACCGGCTCCAGGGTTCATGAACTTCACCTGGCTGGACACAGAGATCTGACCTCCTGCCTTCAAGGGTCTTACCAGCTTTCATGAGACGAAATCTTTCCACGTGAAATCAGCGCCAACAGTGCCCGATGGCCTATGGTGAAATGATTTGCACAGAAGTCAGTCCTACCCATTAATGAGAGGTTTGTCAGCCACCACAGTGCCCAGAGAGGGTGGGAGAGGAGGTGGCCGGGCCTGGCGAGACAGTGGACTGGATCTAAATCCTGCTCACAACCCAGTGAAAGTCACAGTTTGTCACTTCTTTGCCACAGAACAGTCATCTGTTTCCTTTCACATTGCTTGGGCCAGACGCTACGGGTCACCAAGAAACATATGGCAACACTGTCCATGAACAGCAGTAAACCCTTGTAACTAGGGTCACCAACTTATCCCGGTTTTTCTGTACTTTTCCAGCTTCAGTACTAAAACCCTTAGTCCCAGGGACCCTGTGGGTCCCTGGCAATCCAGGATGGTTGGTCACCCTGCTTGTTAAATTCTAATCAGAGAAGGGCAGCTTTAAAAAAAAACACAGTTTGCAATAGAGCCAGCCATGCACACACTATGCACTAGATACGGTGGCCCTCAAAAGACAAAAACTTTGAACCTCGTCTCCTCGGGACTCTGTTATGCAGAGGCAGCAGGACCTTAGGAGAGTCATCCTGTCACTCTGCACCCAGTCTCCCTGCCTCTAAAATTAAAGGCTTGAAGCTAAGTGATCATCTTCAAGGTCAACCTCAGGGCTAAAGACCAAGAGATTATTCTTGAGTTAACATCAGGGTTGGGGAGACTCCCCTGACCACCCGACCACCCCCCCACACACACACAGCCCTATATGAACACACACCTATGGACATCTTTACAAAGGTTTCTTATTTAGGGGAGAAAAACCTCATGCTACTCATTATTTTTATAAGATAAATTTAGAACTTGGATTTTTTTTTTACCAGAATTCTTCTAGATTTTAATGTTTCCCAATTTTACTATAGCCAATCTTAACTGATTACACAAACAAGTGGTGGGGAGGAATGCCTTCAGAATGAACTAATGGACAGAAATGACGAGATGGTTTCCATGAATAAGGGCCCTTACCTGCCAGACAGGTGTCTCAGGAAGGCCGGACAAGCTAGGATGGAAGAAGCAACCAGAGGAGCTCTCTGGCTCCCCATAGCAAGGCCCCTGTTAACTGTGCTACCGCACTGAAGACAAGGGCAGAATTTCTGGAATGGGTTGATTAGTGAAGGAATACAGTATAAAACAATTCAAGTCAATAAATATCTATTAGCATGCCCACCAAAGTGAGATGTGGCTTGGCAAATCTTACTGAAGTATATAAGCAACTCAACTTCAGTAAGTATAACAAGAAGGTTGTGGACTCTTTATTTTCCATGCTAAGGTTGGGGAAGGAGACATCCCGGGCTCAGATGACTTGTCAAATAGCCTATCACGTGACCCACTCACCTTTCCTGTGTGCCCTGCTATGTTGAGACTCTTGCTTTGTGTTTTCCAAAGCATCACAGAGGCACCTTGGTTAATCACATCTTTGTCTTCTGAAATAGACCATGTGGTCTGGGAAACAGATTCAGATTATGCCCTTCTGACCTCACTCAGTTTTGTACTCGGCTCCTAGGTTCCACCTGCTTCCGTAGAAGGCAGGTGGCAAATAAACACACAGTCATGTTGTCTGTCTACCAAAACTGAAGTGCATCACAAGTGAGGGTCACACTGTCAAAGATAGAAGAATTGGATCCTGGGCATCTGGTAAACAGAGCAATAAATGTTTTTGCTTTTTCTATCTGCAAGAGGGGCATCTCATCTTTCTTTACTTGATAAGAATTTGTTCTGCAGGGAGATTGCAATTTTACGCCCCACATGCCACCTCTGATGGGTAGCAAGCAATAACTTACTGCCGTTTCATATCAACAAGTTCAGTGTAAGTGTCCAAGCTTTGGTTTGTTTTAAGTATCTCTTAATACAGAGGTACCCTGGATTTGATTGTCACGAAGCATCCCTATAGAAAAGCGTTACTGAAGGTTTAATCCCAGAATAGAAATTCTCTTCACTGCAAACGAAATCACCAGTGTGATATGGGACGCCCCAAAATACACACCACCCACTAGTCATTCTTTCATTGGAGATTATTTCTGAGATCGCTGAGGCTTTTTATTGTCCTGTTAGAGTGTCTTTCCAAACTTCATTCATTTAAGATAGTGTGGCATTTACAAAAGGAGATGTGTGTATGTGCATGTGTGTGTGAAAATAGAACACTGTCTACAATTAGACACATACATATATGATCAGCTGGGTTTTGACAAAGATGCCAAGGCAATTCAATAAGTTTTTAAAAAATTTTTTCAACAAATGGTCCTGAAACAATTGCTCATCCATTTGCAAAAAGAAAAAAAAATCATGGGGGAACATCTTAGGGCTAGGGTTATGCCAAGATTTCTTAAGTAAGACACAAAAGCATCAAAATTTAAGTATTTTGGAGCTCAAAAAACACTGGTAAAACAATAAAAAGACAAGCCACAGGCTGGAAGAAAATATTTGCAAAACTTACATCTATCCAAAATGCATAAAGAACTCTTACAGCTTAATACAAAGAAGACAAATGGGCAAAAGTTCTGAATAGACACTTCATCAAAGAAGATATATGGGTGGCAAACAGGCATATTAATCATCAGGAGAATGCAAAATAAAATCTCAATGAGATACCATGACACAGCCGCTAGAATGGCTAAAATTAAAAAGACTGACAGTAGCAAGTGTCTACAAAGATGTTGAACACCTTGGACTCTCATAAGCTATTGATGAAAGGATCAAATAATACACTTTGGGAGATCAGGCAGTTTCTTATTTTATAAATTCTGGGGTTTTTTGAACTTCATTTTGGTAAAATCATAACTATATTTTTACCATCAAGATTTTTCACATAATTTATGTGTTATAATAGCAATGACATAAATGATTAAATAATCAAAATGTACAAAATTGCAACAAATTTTCATTAAAAATGTAAGTGAAAACATTAGAATTTGAAAATTAAAATTATTTTTATGCTTTTAAAATAGGTTATTTTTTTTGAAACATTCCAAAGTATGTATGGAGTGGAGGGTCTGTAAGAGCAAATTAAATTTTTAATTATTAAATATAAAATTTTTTAATCAAAAATACTTGAAACTGAAGTTTCATTTATTTTTTTTAAATGTAATCAAATACTTTCAGCCAAGATGGAGGCATAGGTAGATATGCTTTGCTTCCTCACACAACCAAAAGAAGGATAACAACCAATTTAAAAATAAAAAACAACCAGAACTGCCAGAAAATTGAACTGTATGGAAGTCCGACAACCAAGGAGTTAAAGAAGAAACATTCATCCAGACCAGTAGGAGGGGCGGAGATGGGCAGCTGGGGTGGAGAGGATGCACAGCAAGGCAGTAGTAGCTGGAGGACCAGGTGGTCCCACATTTGCATGCAGATAAACTGGGAGAAACAACTGGGGAATGAGACAGACCATTCAACCCAGGGTTCCAGCATAAGAAAAGAAAGCCTCAAAACCTCTGGCTGTAAAAATCTGTGGGGATTGCAGCAGCAGGAGAAACTGCCAGTCTCATAAGAGAGTCTTTGGAGGGGCCCACAGGGTCCTAGAACATATACAAGCCCACCCAACTGGGAATCAGCACCAGAGCAGCACAGGAAGGGTGCAATTTGCTTGTGGGAAACAGGGGAAGTGACTGAAAGTGGGGCAAGCGCTGAGCAGGCGGCATTTTTCCCTCTCTGACCCCTCCCCCACATATAGCACCACAATGCAGCAAAGACGGTTGTCCCACCCTGACGAATACCTAAGGCTCCGCCCATTACAATGTAACAGGTGTGCCAAGACAAAGAAATATAGCCCAAATGAAAGAACAGATAAAAACTCCAGAAAAAGAACTAAGTGACAAGAAGATAGCCAACATATCAGAGGCAGAGTTCAAAATATTGGTAACCAGGATGCTCACAGAAATGATTGAGTTCGGTTGCAAAATGAAGGAAGAAATGAAAGCTACACAAAGTGAAATAAAGAAAAATATACAATGAACCCACAGTGAAGGGAAGGAAACCAGGACTCAAACCAACGATTTGGACGAGAAGGAAGAAATAATCATTCAATCAGAACACAATGAAAGAACACAAATTCAAAAAAATGAGGAGAGGCTTAGGAACCTCTGGGACAACTTTAAATGTTCCAATGCCAGTATTATAGGGGTGCCAGAAGGAGAAGAGGAAGAGCAAGAAATTGAAAATTTATTTGAAAAAATAATGAAGGAAAACTTCCCCAATCTGGTAAAGGAAGTAGACGTGCAAGTCCAGAAAGTTCAGAGAGTCCCAAAGAAGATGGACCCAAGTAAGAGCACACCAAAACACATCATAATTAAATTGCCAATGATTAAAGAGAAGTAGAAAATCTTAAAAGCAGAAGAGAAAAGAAGAGAGTTACCTACAAAGGAGTTCTCATAAGACTATCAGCTGATTTCTCAAAAGAAAGCTTACAGGCAAGAAGGGGCTGGAAAGAGGTATTTGAAGTCATGAAAGGCAAGGACCTACATCCAAGATTACTCTATCCAGCCATGCTATCATTTAGAATGGAAGGGCAGATAAAGTGCTTCCCAGATAAGGTCAAGTTCAAGGAGTTCATCATCACCAAGCCCTTATTATATGAAATGTTAAAGGGACTTATCTAAGAAAAAGAAGATTAAAACTATGAATGGTAAAATGACAAACTCACAACTATCAACAACTAAACCTAAAAACACAAAAACAAACTAAGCAAACAACTAGAACAGGAACAGAATCACAGAAATGGAGATCACCAGGAGGGTTATCAGTGGGGAGAGGACAGGAGGAGAATGGGGGGAAGGTACAGGAATAAGAAGCTTAATTGGTAGGTATAGAATAGACAGGAGGAGGTGAAGAATAGTATAGGAAATGGAGAAGCCAAAGAACTTATATGTATGACCCATGGACATGAACTAAAGGGGAGAATGCTGGAGGGAATGGGGGTACCGGGTGGAGGAGATAAAGAGGAGAAAAAAATGGGACAACTGTAATAGCATAATCAATAAAACATTTAAAAAATAAAATAAAATGTAATAAAAGCTTATTAAATACATCTTATAGAAGTGAAACTATTTATAATTCTAACATTAAATTTCCATGGAGTTGTCTATACAGCATAAAGACTCGCTATCACACTTGGGGCACGTTGTAGACCTACATACAAATTTCAGAATCACAGACCTGTTTTAAAACTGCAACACATCCCTCAGCTGCCACATGTGACTAGTGGAAATACTGTGCTAATTTACGAGTGCCACTGAAACCAAGAACTGGACACAGAAAAGCAGGAAAACGAGCACTTGGCCCCACGGGGAAACAATCACTCTTTACGCGAGAATCTCCAGGTAGCGTAGCCATCACCTGTCACCTTCCCGGCACAGAGGCACTTGCCTTTGTTTTTGGAACACAGGGCAGGAAACAGAGAAGCATTCCTGAACAGAGTCAGTTACAAAAGCAGATGTTTAGATTGTAAATAGTATTTAAATTAGTGTTAAATTATACTATGCCTCTTAGGGTATAATCCCAGCAGTGGAATTGCTGGGTCAAAAGGCAATTCCATTTTTAGTTTTCTGAGGAAATTCCATGTTTTCCACAGTGGCTGCACCAGTCTACAATCCCACCAAATTATACCCTAAGAGCCCTGAAGCACCCATCCAAAAGAACCTATGCACCCCAATGTTCATAGCAGCACAATTTACAATAGCCAAATGCTGGAAGCAACCTAGGTGCCCATCAGTCAATGAGTGGATCAAAAAACGATGGTACATTTACACAATGGAATTCTACGCAGCAGAGAGAAAGAAAGAGATCCTACCCTTTGCAACAGCATGGATGGAACTAGAGAGCATTATGCTAAGTGAAATAAGCCAGGCAGTGAGGGAGAAATACCACATGATCTCATCTTTAACAGGAACATAATCAACAAAAGGAAACAGCAAACAAAATACAACCAGAGACATTGAAATTAAGAACAATCTAACAATAGCCAGAGGGGAAGGGGGAGGGAACAGTGCGGGAAAGGGTTTCCAGGAAACACTATAAAGGACACAAGGACATAACCAAGGGGGAGGGTGGGAGCAGGGGAGGGAGGTGGGATTGGCTGGGGTTGGGGGGAGTGGTGAGGGGAAAATGCAGACAACTGTAAATGAACAATAAAGTAATAAAAAAAAATTTTTTTAAACTATACTATGCCTATGTTGAGAACAAGTTCCCATGTGGCAGAGCTGCTGTGGGTGTGGGAGAAGGGGATGAGTTGGGGAGAGGGGGATGAGGGGAGACAGGGATGAGTTTCGGGGGGAATGGTGCAGAGCTCTTCAAAGCACAGAGCTCAAGACAGGGACCCCTCTGTCCAAGTCCAAGGGCAGCTCTTCTTGTGATACCTCTTAAATTTTTAGTGTATCTGCTTGGTTTCTTTTAGAATCTGTTAAACTACTTTTTAATTATACAAGCAATTTTTGAACATACTTCTTTATTGCAAAAATATTTAAACATTGAAGATAAGGGCAAAATCCAACCTTTTCATCCAAGCCACCACACTGCTGTAAGTTTGGCTGCAGGTTCAGTACAAATCGTTCTAAAAGCATTACATCATTGTAATGGCTTACACTTGTGACATGTTTACACTGAGCTAGACATTGTTCTAAGCATTTTACACCCATCATATTTTTTCATCCTCATAACAACCTCATGAGATGGCTGTTTTTCACACATATACTCATATACTTACTTACAGAGGCTCTCCAGCACTGTGTGTTTAACATAAAAGGCATCATCCATAAGGCTTAGTCCTAAAACTCACAGTCATGTGGCACAGAAGAATATGGTGGCCAACGACAGCCCACATATACCAGGGTGGTCCCATAAGATGATAATGGAGCTGAAAAACTTCCTGTCACTGTGGCGTTGCCAGCATGACATCACAGCCGACCTGATGTCGCAGCCATAGTAACATCACAGTGCAAGGCATCACTCGCATGTGTGTGGCAATGCTGGTGTAAACAAACCTACGACGCTGCCAGCGTATAAAAGTATAGCCCCTACAATTAGGTACAGGGTGTGATACTTCATAATGATAATAAATGACTGTTACGGGTTTATGTATTCACTACAGCGTACTTTTTATGGTTAAGAGTGTACCCTTTCTGCTTATAGAAAATGTTTGCTGTAGAACAGTCTCCGTAACCACGTTACGCTGACAGCATCCTCATACGCCTCGTGTTTATGGCGTCTGCTGACTGCATCATTTATCCTGTGCTTGATTTGATCTCACGTTGTTTGTACAGGAGCATGCTCTCCAAGCTTGTAGCCTGGGAACAGAAGGCTAGACCGCACAGCCTAGGTGTGCAGTGAGCTGTCCCATCTAGGTTTCTGTAAGTCACTCTCTGATGTTTGCAAAACAAATCACCTTCCGGCACGTTTCTCAGAAGGTAGCCCCGAAGTTCAGTGCCACGTGACTGTATTTTGTTCTCTTAATATATCTTGGAGACCTACTCATGTTGAGACATTTAGATCATAATAGCAAGAGGTGTGCATAAGCAAAATTTGCTTTAAGAGGGAAACAAAAGTTTCCCAAAGACCTTCAAAGTGTCCCATTTACAGAGATTTCCAATTTCTTGATTCCTAATTAGTTTCAGCTTCTGAGATTCGCAATTAGCCACCAGGTGAAAGGCTGGCTGCATGGCTGGCCAAGGCAAAAGCTTCCCTGAGCAAAAAACCCAGTTTGCAGTGCACCGTTTTTCTCCCCAGGACAGCTCTCTAAGTGAAAGAAGGACAAAGTTCCCACCAGGCCGGCTCAGCATGATTGTCTAGTGAACACATATGAAAGAGCAGAAATTGTAACGTCCATAAAATCATACTTGAATTGGAAAAGCTTCCTACTCTGGACTAAACTACGGAAGAGCCAGAGTTGACCCCAACCTCCTCCTGCCTCCCAGCACTAGTGCCCGGCCCACCAGCCATCCTCTTTGGCATTCTGAATTGTCAAAAGTGCCCCAGGTGCCATGACTCACCCCTCTCCCTCATCCCCACTTTCTTCTCCACCTCATAAATGAATAAGCCTGTTCCTTAATGTAGCTCTCAACTGGGTGTTGGAAGAAAGATAATCTAAGTATTTCCCGTGAAGAAATGAGTGGCTGATACTTCCTCTTTTAGAACTGTCCAAAGGATGGCTTGTTTTAATCCCAAGTCTCTACTTGGTGAACTCTTTTGAGGAGAAATGTAGGGACAGAGAGGACACCCAAATATTTACTCTTCCTTATCATTTTTAGCAGGAGATACGGATTAGTTCATCAGTATTTATGCTGCCTCGGACAAGTTGGAACCAGTGGTGGTGCGGCATGGGCTAAATATAAATAAAGTGAACATCATAAACTAACCAAGGCTGCTGGGACCAAAAACCAAGAGGTGAAAGGAGAAATGGGGCATATATGCAGAGATTTAATGAAAACAATTATTTTTAGACTTTCTTCTTTGCAATAGCAATATAGAATTCAACTCCTTTATAAACCAAGGGTTTGTTTTTCAGCACGCTAGAACTTGTGTCTTCATTTTAAAAAAGTACTAGGCCCCCAGCCCAGGGTTCCAGTGCCAGGAAGATAAGTCCCCACAACTTCTGGCTGTGAAAACCAGCAGGGATTGAATCAGTGGAGGAGGCTGCTGGAGCCCCAAGCAGTTCCTCTTGGGGAACCCACACATGGACTCACCTACTCAGACTCGCTCCCTCTGAGCTCCAGCACTGGGATGGCAGCTTGAAAAGCACCAGTGGTAGACAGGGAGAAACCGAAGTGTCTGGCATCCAGGTGAGCAGAAGCCATTGTCCCTTTGCTGAGCCTTCCCCCCAAGAGCCGGTAGGCTGATGCCATATCTGAGATTCCATCAACCTGGCTAATGTGGTGTGACCCACCTTGGAGATTCACAGAGACTCCACCCCACAAAACTTATGGGCCCACCCAAGCTGCTTTTCCATAAAAATGGCTGGTCATAGCTCCTAAATCCTATCAAACCAGCAACAGCTGGCTTCAGAGAGCTGGAGTAGCTGCCAGATTGGAGTCACAGGTTGGCTTCACCTGGGAATCTCCAAGCCCAGCACAAGTAGCAGCCATCTCAGGTTGCTTTACAGCTCAGGCAGGGTGCCCCGAGCAAAACACAGATGGATCTGACCTTGGCCTGCACCACTCAGGATACCCCAGGGCCAGTATACCCAGTGGACAACTACAGACCATGTCGGAGCACCACCACTCTGCCCCTGCACAGCTGATCCTCCATGGAGGGTGGAGGTTGGTGGTAAGTGGTCACAGCCAGTCCTTGCAGCTGATTGGCATGGGTAAATCCCTCCCATTGACCTGCCAACAGCAACCAAGGCTCAACTACAAGAGGAGGGTGTACTCAGCCCACACAAAGGATGCACCTCGAGAACCCAGGTTAGGTGATAGGGAAGGCTGTGCTACTGGATCCTATAGGACACCTACTACATTAGGCCACACTACCAAGACACAGAGTCAAAGCAGCTCTACCTCATACATAGAAACAAACACAGGGAGGCTGCGAAAATGAGGAGACAAAGAACATGGCCCAAATGTAAGAACAGATCAAAACTCCAGAAAAAGAACTAAACAATATGGAGATGAGCAACCTATC
Organism: Macrotus californicus; assembly: GCA_007922815.1. Classification (NCBI taxonomy): domain Eukaryota; kingdom Metazoa; phylum Chordata; class Mammalia; order Chiroptera; family Phyllostomidae; genus Macrotus; species Macrotus californicus. The sequence continues at coordinate 141,534 of VMDR010001023.1, forward strand.
AGATGCAGAGTTCGAAACACTGGTGCTACGGATGCTCAAGGAACTTAGTGAGGACCTCAACAGTATAAAAAAGACCCAGGCAGAAATGAAGGATACACTAATCGAAATAAAGAACAATTTACAGGGAAACAACAGGAGAATGGATGAAGTCAAGAATCAAATTAATGATTTGAAACATAAGAATGCAAAACAACAACCAACTAGAAGAACAAGAATAAAAAAGAATCCAAAAATTGAGGACTGCATAAACAGCCCCTGGGACAACTTTAAGAGGTCCAACATTAGCCTCATAGGGGTGCCAGAAGGAGAAGAGAAAAAGCAAGAAATTGGAAATCTATCTGAAAAAAGAGTGAAAGAAAACTTTCCTAACTTGGTGAAGAAAATACACATGCAAGTCCAGGAAGAACAAAGAGTCCCAATTATGATGGATGTAAAGAGGCCCACTCCAAGACACATCATTATTAAATGGCCAAAGGTAAAAGATAAAGAGGCACTCTTAAAAGCAAGAGAAAAGTTAGTTACCAGATAGTTGCCAGGGGGGAGGGGAGAGGGAGAGAATGGGTGAAGAGATGAGGGGATTAAGAAGTACAAATAGGTAGTTACAGAATAGCCATGGGGATGTAAAATATAGCACAGGAAATGGAATAGCCAAAGAACTTATAGGCATGACCCATGGACATGAACTATGGTGGGGGGATTGCCCGAGGGGTGGGGGTTCCTGGGTGGAGGGGGGCAAAGGGGCAAAAATCAGGACAACTATAATAGCATAATCAATAAAATATAATTTAAAAAAATAAAATAATTTTTTAAAGTACCAGGATAATTTTTTCTAACATTTATTTGCCCCCAGATTCTCATTGGAGTTTTCTACCCTCACCCAGAGACAAGAAAATAAAATTCCTGAACACCTCACACATCTGAGTCTTGTCTCTAGGTAATAGTCTATGGTTTCAAGGCTCCCTCTCCTTTACACATGAAACAGTTTTGTAACCTCCCCCACAAGCAGCTCTAAAACACCGATTCAGTACACTTCACGCAGAAATGTGGTGCTCACAGACAACTCTGCCAGGACACCCGCGCCCCTCACACATCCACCCTAGCACCCACTTCGCAGAGATTGCGTGCCCCAGCTCTGCATGATCCTCACAGTTTGTCACAACTAAGTGAATCCACCCGCGTTGGTCCCCACAGCCCAGGCGAGGATCACAGGGTCCATGTTGGCTTGCTCACAGGCCAAATCCAGACTTGCCCGGTAAAGGGTGAAGGGTGGGGAGGCGGGCACTACCTTCTCACTCCAGATGGCTGGACTTTCTGGAGAAACTGCCACTTCCATGGGGACTGACCCTAGCTCTTCTCCCCTACTCCCCTTTTCCTGGAACTGCCACAGAAGTTCTGCAACCAGCTCCCTAGCAGCAAGCCCAATGGGTGTCCCACTGGGGCCCCTCAGCTTTGCTGATGAGCAGACTTTGAGCTGCTAACAACCATTGGGCTACCCCACCTAAAGGTAGCTCCCAACACAAGGAGCCACGCAACCTTCCCAACAGGAGAAGAAGGGGAGCAGGACCGGTCCCCCAGCCCCTGGGAAGGGATGATGTGAGCTGGCCAGCCAAAACAATCCAATGCAGTGGGTAAGGAAACAAGCCTTAGAATCGGGTGTGTCCGCATTCCTTCCCAGCCCTGCAACTGACCAGCCAAAGGCCCTTGAGCTTCTCCAGACCTGTTTCCTTATCTGCAAAATGGAGGCCACAGTACCCATCATTCATTGGTAGATCCCTTGTGAAGATTAAGAGAATTAATGCATGTGAAACCTTTAGTGCTCCATGAATGTTCACTGCTCTCATCATGCAATCAGCAGCCAGTCTGAGCAACTAGAATCTCCAAACATCAAAGTGTGAATGTACAGGAGACCCTATACTCCAGAGCCAGGACAGGAAGGAACTGGGGCCCAGCCCGTGGAGGCTGTGCTACAGATGAAAAATGCAGGAACAGCCCTGACCAGTGTCTGACTCAGCCCTGACTCAGTGGGCTGGATGTCATCTCGCAAAGTGAAAGGTCTCTGGTTCGATCCAGTCAGGGCAAATGCCTAGGTCGTGGGTTCGGTCCCCGAATGGGCACATAGGAGAGGCAACTGACCAATATTTCTCTCCCACATCAATGTTTCTCTCCCTCCCTTTCTCCCTCCCTCCTCCTCTCTCTAAAAATAAATAAACAAAATCTTTTTTAAAATGCAGGGGCAGGGCGGGGAGGGGTCAATTCTGAGGCCCGGGGATCCAAAGGCAAGGGGTGCAATGACAAGAGGAAATTCGGCCTGTGGGAGAGGTCACAGCCCCTAGCACTTTCAGAAGGGGTGGATGGTTTATGCAAATAAAGCCCATTTTTAAAGGCTGAGAGACTCCTCCTGTCTCAAGTGCCTTGACCTGTCTCAGAGGCCCTTGCCAGTGTTCAACCTGGTACCAGACAATGTGGTTCAAAACAGCCTTTGCTGGATGTAAAGTGCAGCATTGGGAATAAAGTCACAGGTGTTGTAATAACTGCACGTGATGCCTGGTGCGTACTTGAAATATCAGGGGCATCATTTGGCAAAGTAGCTGATGGTCTAACCACTGTGCTGTGCACTTGAAATTAATACAAAGTAATAGTGAATGTAAACTGTAATTGAAAAATAAAAAACTTAAATTAAAAAAACAAAACAGGCCCCGCTTGGAACGTGAAAAGGAAATCTCCTGCCCTATTTCCCCCATTCCTACTAGAAAGTGTTCATTTTGTATTTAAAATGTTAAAGAACTCTTCCTGAAATCTGCGCTTGGGGTGCAGAATTCTAAATTACTTATAAGACGGTACCATATAAATACTCTTCTAAAAAGTTCTAAATGGTCCTCACACCTCAGCAAACTTTGAAATCACCTGGGGATTCCAGACACGGATTCTGAGATGCCGCCGAGACTCTGTGGTTGGACCGGCGATCTACCAAGCACTCCAGAAGATTCTGGTGTAAGTAGCCCATAGATCAGAATTTTTAAAACACATTAGGAAATGTCACTAGAAATATCTGAAAAAACACTTTATAAATAAAATGTATGTGGCTTTAATAAAAAGATTCTTCCAAAGTGGAAATCATGTAAGTGTTATCTAATGATCATGAGACTTTAACCAGTTACCGGGTGCCAGAAAGTGGGAGGAAGGTAAGGGACCCAGAGGCGATTAAGATGCTGTTCTGGCCCTCAGGAAGCCTGTTGGCTGGGGAAGGAATTCAGCTAGAGAATGTGCTGAGTTACTTACACTTACTTCCTAGCTGAGCCTGACGCCAACCTGAGCCAGGCAACCTTGGACGAGCCGGTGAACTTCTCTCCAGGGCTCTGTGAGGAAAAGAACAGGAGAGAGAAGATAACAAAACCTCAGGTTCCTTCCAACTCTAAAATGTCTCTGATTCTACATACAGCCCTACCTAAATAGCTAGCATCCAAAAATTCTTCCAAGTAAGAATATATGGCACACAATTGCAAAAGATTTGATCTCTTACAAACCTTTTTAGAAAATGAAATTGCATCCTATCCAGATGGTGCTGCAGAGAATGGAAACCAAAGCTCATTTCCCAGGGCCTTAACCTGGAGATCCCCTGAAAGGTTCCCAGGAGAAATGTAGAAGTTCTTTTTCCATATATACAGACCTTCGTCCTAAAGTATTCCACATACAGTTTGGAATATTTACCTTCAAGAATCCTGAGCTAATTTATATTACCTTTCAAAGTAGCTTTCTTTGTGCAAAGTTATAGTGAGAAACCAACAGAAAGAAATGCCTTTCAAACCCGTGGGACTTCAATGTTTCTAAGAACAACCTCACCTCAAACCCATTCTATCCAAAAATACCGACCTTTAAAAGCAGTATGCTTCACAGTAATTATTTGATTCACAATGAGACTCACCGGGTATTTTTCTTAAAGTCTTTTGTGGCATCATAAATGTAATTTTATACCTAAACCATTACCTTTATGCAACTTTTCAGAGACACAAAATAGAAACAGCTAATATTTATTCAGCGCTTCTTGAGTTGACAGCCTAAATCTCCGATGTGTTTTGATTTATTAATCTTAAGAAGAACCTCACAACCTAGATGCTGTTTTTTCTCCACTTTAAAAGTGAGAAAAAATAAGCTCAAAGTGTTAAGTAACTATTCTACATTCATACAGCAATAAAGTGGGAGAGTCAGGAGTCCAGAACCCATCACTATTGCACAAAGCAAAGTACCCTGAAAGAATCCAATATTAGCAGATGGTACAGGGGAAACTCAAGTCAGCAGTTGACTTGACAGTCTCTTCAGGCTCCTCAAGATATGAAATCATTGAAATTATCTATGTTGACCTCTGAGGTCCATCTATCCTGACCTGACTGAAATTTTAAAGTTAAAAGATAGTATCACCCTGACAGGACCAGTGAGACTCCGTTAATTCACATTTTCCCAGGCTTCTGTCATTTCTGTACCATCTGTATGAGTTCTGTCTGCCATGGTCATGTATCACCCAAACTATTATTTTCTTAATACTTTCATTTGAATCATCTACTTCATTTCCAAGTAATGTGTGTGTGTGTGTGTGTGTGTGTGTGTGTGTGTGTGTGTGAATTCACTGGACTGGTTTGGTGTGCTGTAGTTTTTCAACTTACTTTAAACTAAATATATAGACACTTAAATTTAAAAACCACCCGTGTATCCACAAAGATTATTTTTTATTATACTAGTGGCAGTATATACCATATTAGGGACACATTGCTGTTGAAAACCTGTGGCTTTTGGAACTATGTTAAAGAACATCAACAACCAGATCTTCACTGGAAGCCAACAGGGACATTGTATTTATGAGAATGTCTTTACCAACAGAGACAAATGCAAGAAGCAGTTCAACCCAACCATCTGTGAATTTTAAACCCCAACTGATTGTCATGAAGAACTATGAAAAAATAAATATTGTCCAAAGGAACAGTTTTTGTGACCCTCTAATGTATTGTTTGTCCTCAGATTAAATGGAAGAATCAGATCTGATTAAGCTCTATTTTTACCCCACACCTCAAATTAGCAATTTTTTCTAATTGTCAGATATTTGAGTTGACTTTGGAAGGCAAACCTCCTACTGTTCATAAAGGGCAGGGTTTTAAGGCCCTCACTGGTGTGGAAACTAAATTAGACACTTGGAGCCTCCAGACTCCTATGAAAAGAAATTGCATCAAAGAAATGGCTTTTGTCATCCTGCCATCCCAGTGACAAGAACATGAAGAGTGAAGGCAGCAGCTGTGACCTAATTCCATTCACTCACTTCTCTTATCATCCTACAGAATCCCTCATTCACGTTCTCAGAGGCCTGAGAGCCAGTTCCCTTCTCTGAAGGAAAAGGTGATGAACCAGAAAACAGATGAATCACTAGTCAGTGCTGCCAGCCATGAGGCTGCCTTACATTCTCATTGACCTGGTAGGCAGTGTGAGGACGCACTACAGAAGCAGGAGAAAGATACTTGGGGGGTTGGGGGGCGGGGGGTGGAAGGGCAGCGGAGAGAGGGTATTTTCCTCCATAATTGTCGTCTTTATTTCACAAAGAAAAGGAGTGAGCTTTAGACTGTAATAATTGGAAAAAGAAACTGTACAATCTTTTAGTTTTATCATTTATGCTACCATTTTACTCTATTCAAAGAGATAAATCACAGCATAACACTCTTAAATCAATTTAGGCTTAAACTTATGTTAGGAAGGTAAATGTGACCACTGATACTTCCATAATAAGTTGAATTCCTGTTCAGTCTCCCTTTACAGTGCCCACAGAACTCATTTCTTAAACCACAGTCCCATTAGTGAACATTAAAAGCACATCCCGAAGAACAGTCAACTTTCATTTTAAAGTCAGGCCCTCAGTCCCGTTGGAGGATAAGCTAAAGGGTCTTTAATGTAACTCCTCAGCTGATCGCGCATAAATCACATAACATAGGCAAACATGGACTTGGGGATTTGAGATAGATCAAAAAATCTGTGAAAGGACAATGCAACCCGATGGGCAGCTGGAGTTTTGCCCTCACCTCCAGTGCCATAGATGCCAGATGTAGCTCAGAGACATGGTTATTTTCCACCTGCGTGGAGTTTGGGAAAAATGAGTTAATTGCCTGCATTTAAAAATTGGAGCAGCTCACAGAAAAATGTGAGGTTCCAAGTACACTTTGTAAATGCATTTCTGGCAACGCTGAGCCCACCCTCCAGCATGTCAGAGAGAGGGGAAGGGAAGGAGGAACAGAGAGAGGGGAGACTGGAGGGGGAGAGACAGACAGAGAACAAGCCCAGCTGGTGACTGCATTGAGAGCCCTCTGAGTCACCCATTCTTCTGTCCGTGACCAAGCCAGTGCTAATACTTGCCACCGTCCTCCCCAGGAGGTGGGTAGTGCTGGCAGACGATGTGTTGCTGGGAAAAATTAGATGATCTGACTCTCCTGTGAAGAAAGAACTTTTCAGACAAGTTAGAAGCCAACTCAGATGCTACCTTTCCCATTTCTGAAAGGCTGATCAAGTGCAAGTTTGGAACACATACGGACGTGCAACCGCAAACATTGAGTTGTAAGACACGTCTCATCTTTCATATCTTTAAATCAACTCAAATGCAGGCGGCACTTGCTGAGAAAGTCCCCATGACCACGCAGAGTACCACTGCAGGCTGGTGGGAATGACTGAGCCTGGTGACAACGCACAGGGAGAACCCGCCCTGTTCCCAGGGGTCCTCTAGAGACATCACCCTGAGGAGTTCTGTCTCCCAGAAAGGAAAGTGAACGTTCACTGTCAGCTACTATCCTGGAAACCATCCCACCCATGTTCGATGGCCAGTCTAGTTGGAGTGCCATTGTGACTCCAAAGGGCACTGGCTAGGACTGAACCAGTGATCCCGGTCTGTCTAGCATGGTGAGCTCATGCACTGAACCCATCAGGTACCAGCACAGGGAACAGGAAGGTGATAATGGAAATCTGTGGCCAATACCCGTGGCTGTGGGGCAGAATAGCTAAGTGAAAACAGTCAGTTTTCAGAGAGCGCACATGTGAAGGAAATGTCTGGGAGGAGGCACCCCAAATGTCGACAGCAACCCTCTAGCCAGTGTCAGGGGGCCTGTTAGCTCACACGGGCCGTCTGTGTATGCACTGCTTTCGTGATTATAAAGACTCTTTAAGGGAAATGTTTATAAAACATCAAGCATAACATATTTTTGTGTAACATGACATATGCAGGAATGTATACAGAGGGAAAAGTTTGTCTCTGGGTAGTAGAATGATGGGTAGTTGTTTTCTTCTTTATAATTATCTGTATCTTCTCATTTTTCTACTTTTATAACTGGAAAAATAAGAACGCTGACAGTGTATTTCAAGATAAATTTTGTATCTTAAATTATCTCTCACCCTCATCATCTCACCCCTAAAAATTTTAGTTAAAACAGAAAGTTCCCATTTGCTCCCCACCGCGCCTGCCGATTTTCCACGTCACCACTGGCTATCCGTCTCACAACATCTGTTGACGTGGCCGATGAGTGATGACATTTCAGACGTAACCTCAGGGTCAGGCACGCTCAGAAAGGACCCTGTAGAGGCAGCAGCTCCTACACATAATGTCCACCAGGCTTCCTCGGTGCCCTGAATGTCCACATCCGTTGTGTCCAGATCTGTGACTCAAAGCACACGTCCTACTGAAGATAACTGCAGACCATCGGGTAAGGAGCTAATTCCCCCAGAGAAAGCTACATTGTGATACCACCAGGCTGAGGCCATTGGAGTGGCTGATGGCTTTATCTAGAACAGATCGGGGTAAAGAGTGTATGGCAAATCTACACGGGATGATATGGCTGAATGACACACTGTCCTCACTCGTGAAACCTACTACTCGGGCTTGTCCAAAATCCCATAAACCTCTGATGGACGTTCTTGATACAAAAGATGGCCTATGGGTACTTGGGATAACTCCTCAAAAACTCCTAACACAGAAAAATTCACACATGGTGGCTCCCAATGGTCACCAAGTTGTGCAACTTGGCGGGACTTGTCTCATCACTTTAAGGGTTCATAAGGCAAAAGGAGGGTGCAAACACACACGTACCCACATGCACACACACACAGCTCCAAGCAGAGGACAGACCTTGTGTGTCGACCAGGCACTTTGCCAGTCCGCCATGCACATATAGTTCTATGGCCTTAAGGGGCCTCTTTTCATAAATAAGGACACGTAGTAAGTGTTATTACCTCTGTTTCACACAGGAGTAAACCAAGCCTGTTAAGTTATATGAAGTTATGTCATTAATAACCACATTAATAGCTAATTTTTATTAAGTGTTTACTATCTACCAGACACTATTCTCTTTATATATGTTAAATAGATATGTAAATATACTTGTGTGCCTGGCACATACTAAGCAGTTAATGTGTGTTAATGACTTACTATCAGGAGTTTTCTTTCACTCTTCCCCCCAACAACCCTAACAAGTGAGAACTCTTGTTACCCCCATTTTGCACACGAGGAAACCAGATCACAGAGAGGCTAAACAAACTGCCCTGGTCCCATAATTCCTAAATGACAGAGCAGAGACTTGAAGCCAAAGAGCCCGGTCTCAGCTGCCCCAATCTTTTGCTCAGTCTCACAGCTTTCTGAGTGTAGAGGCAGAATTCAAACCCCATGTCCATCTGACTCCAAAGTTCCTGAACCCCCTTGAAAATCTTCGGGGGCTACAGTTCATTTACATAGGGAAAGCTCAGTCAGCCTCTTTGTCCTGGCGGAGGCTGAGTCCACACTGACCACCCCCACCCCAGGTCCTCTAGAATGTCTGAGTCCTTATTCCCAAGTCTGAAGGGGCAGTTCGGTGCCAGCCACACAGACAAGTGAGCAAGGTATTAGGGTACCAAGAATAACAATATCCACACCCATCAGACTCTAGAGAAATGCCACTCTCACCATTCAGATGTCCCAGTTTGTAAAGCACACCTAACTTGCTCTCCTTCTTCTAAAAGATTGTATTTATTTATTTTTAGAGAGAGGGGAAGGGATGGTAAAAGAGATGGAGAGAAACATCAATGTGGGAGAGAAACACGGATCAGTTGCCCCTAGCACGTGCCCCAACCAGGGACCTAACTTGCTCTCCCAATGGACGTGAGCACTCCCTCCTCCAAACCATCAGAGCATTTATTGAACTCTCTCGTGGCATTTCTTACCTACATTATGGTTACACTGTACTTGAGAACTGCTCTTCTCACACCTGCAAAAGTTAAGTGCCCTGGGAACTATACGGTTAAAAGATGGGTTTGGCTGCTGAGCAAGACACATTTCTGAATAACAATGGCTTTAGCAAGATGGGAATTAGTTACTCCTTCACTCAGTGGTACAGGTGCTGAGTGTGGGGCTGGAGGGTGGCTCTGCTTCACTATGTGATGCGGGGATCCAGGAACCCTCCACATGTGACTCTGCCATCCTTAGAGGGCTGCCTTTATCTGTCTACAATGGCTTACTACTTTCCAACCAGTAAGAAGCGGGGATGGTGGTAAGGGAAGGGCAAGTTTCTGCCTTCTACTTGGCTGTCAGAAGGGACGCAGTCACTATTCGCCAGACTAGTGTCTGGTATATAGTAAATACTTAATAAAAATCACTCACTACTGTTTTTACTATCAAAGAAAAGGAGAACATATCATGAGATAAAAGTAGCCATCCCAAGCAACTGTGTCTTAGGAAATCCACTCAAAATGATGCTATACGCATGTAGACAACATTTCTTCATTCAATAAGTATGCATAAAATGCTACTGTACGTCAGACACTGAGCTAATCATTGGGAATCCAATACAAGGTGTTTACAAACAACAGATGAATAAATGAATGAGCCCTTTCGGGCAATGGCAACCTGGTGGTAAGGTCATGAAAATTTCATGAGGTCAAATAATTCAAAATATGGACACAAGTAATTTCTTCCCACAGAAGATCTTAGATAAAAGCAGGCATGTTTAAAGCTGAATTTTTTTGTGGCTTGCTGAAATACATGGAAAATCAATTATAAAGAATATAAACAAACTAATCTGATTTATTGGGGTATCCTGCCACTACCAAAATATATCCAAGTCCCAACCCTATATTTATACTTCACCGACCTTTCCTGTACTTTACTCTGAAACACATTTCTACTTTTTCCATATATAAGACAAAACAAAAAAAAAAGTCACTTACTGCATGTAGGTAAATATACAGGTCTAAAGCTGAACTCTTTCTACGTTTTCTAAAAGACAAACACTGAAAGACTAACCAGGGAGAACGGCCCCAGGGAAAAGTCATACCTGGGGCTCCTATTACATCACAATAGTTTATTCATAAAGTGCCTGTAATAGTTCAGGGCAGTTTTCTAGAATCTCTGCAACTTGAACTTGTATATCAATTCATACCAGAAAGTGACCCTAGAGCATAAATCCTTGGATATCAATAGCTTGGAAGTTAGAGTAACAGCAATTCTCAGTTTAGCCTACAACTCATTCAAAATGTCATCTAATAATCAAGGACATTAAGAAGGCTCTTTCACTTATTCTCATGCCACATATTCAGGTTTGAGGCCTCTGATTCAAGCACAGCACTACAGAGGCCAAGGTCAGGAACTGGAATCTCCAGGTCCACCAGTTTACTTTAATCAGCTCCATTGCCCTCATGTTCGTCACTAGTGTCAACCAGTCATGTTTCAAACAAGTCAAGTCTGACTCTGAAACAAGAGTAAGCTTTATCGTGTGACCAAAAACACGAGGTGGTCAAATTGGAAAGGTGGGGAATCGCCCTATTCTGGAAGAAAAATGTAGTCTGACAATAACTAGAAAGTGCCCTCTTTACTCTGAAACACATTTCTACTTTTTCCATATACAAAACAAAACAGTCACTTACTGCATTTAGATAAACACACAGGTCTGTTGTGCTTTAGGGTCCCTGTGGATGGGTGAGACCCACTCAACTGCTCTGGCCAGGTGGCTCCTAAACTCGTCCCCACAGCCACCGCGACTGTCTGCGCCTCTCCCCCTGGAGGGCCTGTGGCACTCTCAGACCCAACTCACCAAACACCGATCTCTCCATCTGACCTTTCAAACTCCACTTTCTCCCTGCAGCCTCGGTGAAAGGTGCCCCTACATAACAAATTACTCAAGCCCCACCTCAGGCACAGCCACTCCCTGTCCCTCAGCAGAAGGTCTGTGTCTGCTCCCTTCTCAGTATTCCTTCACCTCACCCCACCTCTGCGGACCCCAGCTTTGGCATATCTTTTCCTGTTCTCTTTCAGTGGTCTTCTGACTAATCATTCTGCTTCTAGTACCTTCTCTCGCCAATCTCCATTGTCATAGAGTGTTACTAAAATGTAAATCCGATGTGAGGAAGGAAAGGAGAGTGGAGAGGTTGGGTATGTGGTCCATCATGCAGCCCATACACCTGCGTGTTTTTATCTCCTAAACAGGGAGCCCCTGAAGGGTTTGACACAGGGGAGGGACATGATCCCTACCTGATACATATAGGGTCTCATTACAATTTAACACTGTGTTTCTCTGATTGAGGCTGAGCATCTCCTCACATACTTACCGTTCATTCTGGCTTCCCCGTCAGTAATTTGCCTATTCATATAATGCCCCTTGTTATTTTTTCCTAATCTGTTTCCTATTGTTTTCCATGCTGATTTTTAGATGTTTTTCTCTCCAGTCCAGAAACTAATTTTTTTCAGTCATAGATGTTGCAAATCTATTACCAGATGTCGCCTGTCCACTGTCGCTGTGACAGTGGCGTTCACCTTTGAACAGCGGCCCCAAGAGTCCACTTTTAGTGTATTCAAATCTGTTTTTCCTTCATCGTATGTATTTTGAGGATACTGTTCAGAAATCCTTCCCCACCCAAGATCGCAAAGAGTAATGTACATTTTTTCCCTATAATGTTAAAGTTTTAACTTTAAATTTAGGTCTTTGATCCACCAGGATTTAGTTATGAATACAGAATGAGATGAGGAGCCAGATCATAATTATCCTAAGATTATTTACCAAATATTCCATCTTTCCTCTATCTCTATAAAACAGCAAGTTCCTGTATATGCATACTCTATTTTCAGATGCTCTTCTGTTCCATTCGGGCCTATTTTTATGCCTGGTTCTATAATATATGTTAACATCTGATAGTGTAAGTCTCCTGTCTTTGCTCTTTTTTTTCCAAAATAATATCTTACTTATGAAACTTTATTTATCTACTTAATCTGTGCAAGTGCCTTAAAAACACTCTTGGAATCATAATTGGAGTTGCACTGAATTTATAGATTACATGAAAATCAATAGTTTTATAATGTTATCATTCTAGCCATAGCTCTTCATTTATTTACATCTTATGTTATATCCTTTAGAAGAGTTTAAAATTTTTCTTCATAAAAGTCTTGAGACTTTTTATTATGTTAATTCCTAAAGAATTTATAAGTTTATATGGCTTACAGTTTTCTTCTATTTTAATTGGATTTTCTTTTACATTTTATAGGTTATTTCTAGAGTAGAAGTTGCTGTTAATAATAATTTTGTACCCCAAACCTTGATGAACTTTTAATTCTCTTATTAGTTCTGATGCTTTACTTACTCTCATGGCCTTACTATATAAAGCCTCATACCATTTACAAATAAGAATATTTTTGTCTCTTCAACTCATTATTAGTTGTGATTTAGGCTCAGCTG